>ML811806.1:120268-130841 GCA_009831015.1 Picea engelmannii
AACAGAGTTCAAGATACATGTTAAATCACTAAACACTTTTAACCATATGTTATGTCCAATTAGCATGAACAAGAAGTGTTGGAAATTACCCAATCAAGAAAACAATAGTTGAAAATCAAATCTGCAATTATAAATTTTTTGATAGCTAGAAATTTCATATATATATATATATATATAGAGAGAGAGAGAGAGAGAGAGAGAGAGAGAGAGAGAGAGAGAGAGAGAGTACATATTTACAGCTTATCACAAGCTAATACTCTCTTCAAGCTCTCCAAAACCCTAGCTAGGGAAACCATGAAAACCCTAGCCACCACCAAAGATCCACAACAAGTAAGCATCAACATTGGCAATTCCTCCTTGACTTCAACAAACTTGTATCACACAAGTTCTCCACCCTAGCATGGTTGTCTTCCTTAGGGTTTGCAAACCCTAGCCATGTTGCATCACACAAATACATGGCATGACAACTTTAGTTCTAGCCTCCAAATTTACATGTCGATCCTAAGGTTCGAGTCCTCAAACCTAGGTCCTCAACTTTTGCATTAACACAAGCACTAAGACCACCATGGAACATCAAGGATACAATAATGGAGTCTCTTCCAAGCAAGGCATTACACCAAGCTCAAGACTCATCAAGCTCATCTCTCCATGACCTTTCCCTAGCCTCACATCCTACAAGAACATGGCTACAAAATCATCCAAGGCATTAGCTTCACCCTCCATGCTTTCTACTAGGGTAGAAATCCTAGTGCTACAACAAGAACTACAAGAACCATCGTCACCTTCAACATCATGTTCTTCTCTAGGGTTGATATGCATAGCTCAAACCCTAGCATCCCACAAGAGCAATCTCTCCAAAAAGTTCAAACATTTGAGTTGTCTCTCTCTCCCCTTGTCTTCTCCTAGTATTTTCCCATGAATCCTAATGTCATCCTTCTAGGGTCTCCTCATGAACCCTAACATTTTGCTCCCTACAAGACTTCTCCAAGACAATACAAAGAATATAGTACAATGATGATAATGAATACAAGAGCTCTCTCCTCCCTTATATATACAAGTAGGCGAGGGAGGTGTTGTCGTCCTTATACGCACTTGCAAACGTGAGCTAAGTTTTGCTCACTTAGTGTGTCCTCGGAGGCACAATGCCTAGGTTCAAAGCCCACGTTGTCACTTTGACTTGAACCTCTTCCGTCTAGGCTAACTCCTAGGGAAGCCAAGGGGGGTAGACCCTAGTTACTAGATGAGATTTACGATTAAGTGTTATAGGAGTTGGTTTTAATTAGTTAAAAGGTTAAGGGGAATCTAGCCTATGATGTCAATCAACAAGTGCAAGATGCAACTATCTAAGTATGAGAGTCAGACCTTTTCCTAGGGAAACTAAGATTAGTGCCTAAGATTGGGCAAGGGGTCAACTAAGTTAAGGGGATGTTCGTTACAAGATAATTACAAGTTCACAAAAGATTACAAAAAGATCTATACAACTAGATACAAAAGAATATCTAAGATATACACAACTAAACTAGATACAAAAAATATTAACAAGTGCTTGAAATGTGCAGGAAAGAAGATATTCAAAGATGAACAACCATCAACACATCAAGCCAAGCATGCTCACAATAGATAGACTTCCGTTGGACTTCTTTTCAATGGCCAAGAGACACAAAGCACTCAAGACCCAATCAAGAGAATGCCTCTAGGTGGATGCGCACTTCTTGAAGGATCACACCACAAATACATGGATACAAGATAAATGAAAGCTTTGAAAGTAAAGTATTCCAGATCAGAGATATAACCACTTAAGCAATTATTCTACAACACATCAAAGATAGCTTGCATATGAATGTAAATTGAAAGACAGTGAGATCAGTGAGCTTGCAAGTGTGTAATTGTATTGCTGATGTTGTAGATTGGAGATTAAATTAAGTGATTAAGTGTGAGATTAATTTTAGCCCTATCTAGGTGTCAACACAAAACTCTCCTCCCCCTATTACCAAGTGGCTGCTGGATGCTCAAGAAGTGAGGCAACGAGGCCTACCCTAGCTTCAGAGGTCAACCCTAAGGCCGAGTACTCCGGAAAGGACGCCGCACGTCGTGAGACCATCCCCGACATAGCACCTTCTGTGGCTTTCCTCAAAACCCCGTTTTAAATGGCGAAGATGGTGAGTTATGGTGTCCTATTAAGTCTAATTAATTAATTTTTAGACCTATGAGCTAAATGTTGCGAAATGTCTGAATGCTGTGCTTGTAGCTTGCTCAAATAAAGCCAAAATATTGAAGCTGAAAGATAAGAAGGTTGATGCCTTTAAACAATGGAATTGCAAAAATAAGTACTTAAATGTTGATTTATTGCGTGTGAGTATTAAGAACTGAAGGTGTCGATTGTGAAGGTTAAAGCCTTTGAAGCACAAGATTGCAAGTTAGATTGCTTATAAAAGATTAGATTGCATATGAAACATAAAGCAAAACATATAACTTGCGGAAATTAAATATGATTAATTATCACTTGGAGATATCAATACTTGCATGCATGTATTAAAATATAGATTTAAGAGCGATTACTGCATGTGAAGTAAATGACTGAGATGAAATATTAATTTAACCAGTTATTTGATGCATGTGTGTTGGATTAAGATTTAACAATTAGAGATTGCATGCAGAGATTACTGAATGAGAAGTAGGAAAGGAAAACCACAATGCCTCCACGAGCTCTAAGCTAATTAGTTATGTTGGATCTACTCTAGATAAATTTCCTTTAAGCATGCATGTAGATATCAACGATTAAACTAGCTAAGGTGTGAACTGAAAACAAAAAAGAAAGGAAATCTAACTAAAGCATGCAAAGTAATGACTCAAAAATAAAGGAACTGCAAGCCACTTGGGTACAACTCCTTGGGCTTGCTTTTACAATGATTTAGAGTAGATCGGGAAGAAGAAAACGTTACYACAGTGAAAGGAGTTGTTGGAGGGTGTGTTGTGCGTGTAATTTGGGCAGCATGCCCTCTTGTCCTGGYGATAATYTGCAAAAATCAGCAAGCTATTGCTTGCTGATTTGAGCTACAACACACTTGAGAAAGTTATGGAATTTCTGTTTTTTAGACAGAAATTCCGTGCATACAAAACCAKAAAATTATATGATTTTAGGTGACCTATCTAAGCATGTTAGATACCAAAAATCGAATCTAAAAGAATGACGAAGAGGGACAGAGAATGCTAGTGAAGTGTAAGCGATGATGATGGTAGATGATGGTAGAATCGTCCTTGACGCTATCCCAACAACTTCATAGAGGCGATCTGCAAAACTTAAACCAGAAGTGAGATGGAACAATAGATAAGATCCTGTATGCATAGACAATACAACATAGTTTCTATTATATAAGCATGCACAAAATATATAGATGGGCAACTACACTATTGCCTCACCTAGCCTAGTAAACTAATTTACTTGAACAACTATTTACCAAAACACATAAAGATTCAGAATGATATCACCTCACAATAAGTGGCAAATCCAGACTAATCTTGAATGCCAAAGTATCCTCCAAAGCAGTTTCTGTATTATTAAATGGGAAGAGGTTGTAGCAACAATGTTGCTACAAGCTCTTCAAGAGCCAAAACCAGTGAARCAATGTGAAAGTAATGGGAGAGAGAGAGAGTGGGATGGAGAGAATTTGGTAGCATAACATTACTGTGAAGAATGATCTTAAATGAGGGAGTGAGGGGTTTCTTTTATAGCCATGGGAGACCAAGAGACCCCTCTTGGATCTTTGACAAGTGTCAAACATCCAAGGGACAAGACAACTCAAAGACAAAAATGAGCCAATGAGAGACTAAGCTTTTAGGGTGAGAGGATATGGCAAGGAGGTGAGGGGATGAGGAGAAAGCAAGGAAAGGAGGGGGAAAAATAGGCAGGGAGGTCCACACATGGGTTTAAGGAAGGCCCACACATGCTTTTAGAGGTGAGTTTCTTGCTTTCAACAGAGATGTTTCCATCTCCACGTGAGGTTTCTCCACTCACAAAAGAAAAGCGTGAGTTCAAGAGGGGAAAGCGTGAGGCAAAAGAGGAAAGACATGAGTGTGGATGAAGGTGTGTGGGAGGATGTGTTGGATACATTCCTTATTGGCACATGATTGGTAGAGGAGAGGCGTATAGGTGGGAGAGGGGACCCACGATTTAACATAAGAGAGATTCCAAGTATTATGTGGGAGGGGGACGTGAGCTAGCAAAAGCGTGAGGTACGTGAGGTAAGGAGGGATGTGTGAGGGTTGAGTGGGGGAGGAGTGTGGAGTCCACACTCCAAGGTGTGATGTGAGTGGATAGGAGAGGCGTGAGGTAAGGGATGAGGGATGAGGAACCCACACACCAAATTAAAGAGTGAGTTTCCAACTAATACGTGGGAGGGGGGACATACCATCCAAATGTGGGAATTAAAATGAAATTTAATTAAATGAGTGGGTAAAGGGTAGGTAAAGGTTTAGGATGGGTTAGGGTAGTCTCTCTTAACACTATTTCACTTTTACTTCACCTTATTTGGTTAATTATTACAAAATTGGCATTTTCCCATGTTTTGGGTTTGGCAATTAAAATCGCAGTTTTCCCAAAAAACTCTTAAGTGGACAAAAAACCTAGCAAAACTTGTCCGACTGAGCCGAAACTTGGTCCATGGGTTTAGGGGGTCTCAATAGCTTTCTTTTGAGTACAAACACCCCTATCAAAAATCCCGGGACCTAAGTTTTACATTAAATACCCAGAATTAAT
Source organism: Picea engelmannii (assembly GCA_009831015.1). Lineage (NCBI taxonomy): Eukaryota > Viridiplantae > Streptophyta > Pinopsida > Pinales > Pinaceae > Picea > Picea engelmannii. Next base: position 125,025 of record ML811806.1, read on the forward strand.
TAATTAATTAATTCCCAACTTAAAAAAAACCTAGCTAGACTTAAGGAATTTCGCGTGTTGTCTTACATGGTCATTTACAACATTCCTAAACACTAGCTATCTAGGAATGACTTCATTAGAATGCCTTTCACCACTTTGGAGGATTTATTGGGTGGGAGTGAAAAACTCAAGGGAGATTAACCCAGCTGGTTAGGCCACATTAACCTCCTGAGGATAGAAAACACTCAGTGAAAGGAACTCTCCTAATGAAGAACATCCTAAGGCACCTGACCTAACATGATCCATGTAGACCTATTACATTATAAACCCGCAGGGTTGCGGAAATCCCGCTTACAAAATTGTGTGCTGGAGCAAAAATTTCCCTGTAGAACCAAAAGGTCTTCGACATGTTTGCATCTGTTGATGCATATCTTCATGGTACATGGAGTTGACCCCCTAGTTGAAGAGGCGGTCAACAGGAGGCTAACATAAAATAAGGACATATGTCCATACAAGTAACCAACAAGACAACCACACATGGAATACTTTTTAATACAAGGATGTACATGTGTAAAATTAGGGTTTATCCAACCCCCAATGTGAAATGTCCTCCAAGCATGATCCTCATTGGGATCACCCCTCCTTGATGATAATGTGTGCTCCAACAAGCTTTTAGTCCAATGTTCCCTTTTCCATGGTAGTTTGCTATCCAAGTGTCCTCATGCAAGGTGCTCCTCCTCTAACTGTGTGCCACATGCCCTCTTGTGTGCCCAATGCTACTCTGATGCGTACCAATGTGGTCGCTAAGATCCAATGCTTCTCCTCAACATATGTGTCTATGTCCATCATCAATCTCCATGAAGTATATGCTCTTCAACCTAAATGTCCTTAAGTCAAGAGCCCAACCTCCAAGGTATATATCACATGGTCCCAAGCTCTAATGTCTCAGTGCCCTCCTCCAAGTGCCCATTGGTCCTCCTCCAATAGGTACCTCCCCTGATTAAGCAATTGACTCCTTCATTGTGTGCACCCAATGGGTTAGTAAAAATGATGATCAAGGTAACAACCTCCTAGGTAAGGGCACTGTTACCTCCCACGTTCTTAGTAGGTGTACAATTCCTAAGCACAAGGATGAGACCCCAATGGCAACTCTGATCAAGCCACCACTGTCACCTCAGTGGCTTTGCCTTTCTCACTTTACACTATGGATGGTCTTAGTCAAGGGGGGCTTTCCTAAGGTTAACTAAGTTCCATGTGTTATAGTATAAAGTGGGAGCAAGGGAGAGCTTGGTTATATTATTACCTGACTTAATGTTTATGATTAATGCTTCAAGATTCACAGCGTAAATCCGATTTTCAATTAGCCTTAAAAGATTTAAATGATCCACAGCACAAAGCTAGATTAAAGCAACTAGTCTTCGAGTTAAGCAATGGAATTCAACAGGCACCATGCCAGCACTCTAACCAAGGTCAAGCATCCACCCAAATTGAGCCATCCATATCTCCATGAAGCATCGCCAGGTGGCTAGGAGACAACTCTCTTCTAGCAAGGCGGAAACATTTTTGGAGTAGCCCCAAATGCTAGCATAAATTATTTATTGAATACTACCCTTTTAGAAGGATGATGAGCATGCTTTATCTTCATCTGATTAATGTTAAATCACGTTGCTGATTCACTGCTATTGGGCTGCTCCCTGATCATAGATTTTGTCCTATTTTTGTGTCTATAATTGCATGATACTTTTGCTCAATAATGTATGTTTTCATCTCACATGTAGTCTAGATGTATTGAACCATAAATACTTGTAATTTGATTATGTCTTCAGTTATGTTCACCAGTACCTTTGGCAATCAAAGTTCTCAACTGATCTTTTTTTACTGAAAACATAGTAAGAAAACCACAAAAACAAGCAGGATTGAGATATTTTTTGGCATTTTATGAGAGCCAAATAGTTCAGGTTTGAACTTAAGTCCATCATGTTTTTATAATTTCTCTGTAAGAGTTAAGTGACATACATCTGGCATGTATTGTGCAGATTTCTATTTCCGGCCTTGGGAGGTGTACTATTTGGTTATGATATTGGTGCTACTTCAGGTGCCTCTGTTTCATTACAGGTACTAATGGATTTCTTTTGTTTAGGTAAAAATTGTTAAATGCAGCTGGTCTTATGCAGGTCTTGTCTTTTAAGTAAAATTAAAGAATCTGTTTTACTGAGAAAATTGGCAAAATGTAATTTAGTTGCAACAACACCTTTTATTGTGTTCAACAGAGGTTAAGATTGTTTTTTCTCCCAAGGTTAGATGAATGGATTGAGATTTATAAGGGTCAATGGAAGAACCTATGGAACCAAATTTGAATTAGCCTCGTCACTAGTGCTCTATGGAGAGATAGGTCTAGTGATAGAGAGAGTGCAAAACCCAAGCATACATCTGAAAAATAGAAATACACAAGTGTGCATAAGAGAAATATGCCAATCATGAGAGAGAATGCCAAAAGATGCCCTTAGGATTATAACATTTTGTATTTCAAATCAAGGAGATCACAAGATGAGATGATACAAATGAGAGCTTGAGTTGTGTATTTGTACACAACACAAGTGAGGCATCCTCCCAGTAGGAGTTATGGGCCCACATAACAAGGGAACACACCCCAAGACAGTATTGAGCCTAAATAAAATATGGCCTCATCCATAATTACAAGTATGTGATAGTACATATGAATGTGTTGTGGTCATATGTACAAATTACACCAATAATAATGCCATGAGCCACGGGCTATAATGGGTAATGATGGGGAAAACCCGTGAACTCTGCCCAAAAAGGCGTATTTTTCGAAAATTATATATTTTTTAGTGTATTCTAAGGCATACGCGCTTTGCTGAAGGGCAACAATCATATATAAAGTTGCATACACGAGTTGTCAATGGGAAAGAAGCGTATGGATTGCCAAAAGGTGTTTTTTAAAGATTCTGAGGAGGAATTTTGGTCTGCAAATGGGAGATGGATTTCGGATGATGGCCAACAAGTGCATCTATGCATATGATGTGGCAAAAGATGCTATAACAAAGTGCCTATCCTACCACACCTTTTGAAAAAAAATGAAATAAAACTGGGAATGAAATCTTGATTTTTGGAGACACTCCATCCTACATCCTGTACCGTTGTAGATCTTGATTGTGTGGAGATTCAGAAATTAAGCAAACATATGATGATACAGCAAAGTCTGTATATTGCATTAATCACAATATGATCTGCAAACCAACTTTTTAATCCTTTTACATATCATCGTGGGTCTAATTATTATTTATTTTTATTTTATCATGAACTTTTTTGTTGAGATGACTTATTGGGAATTTTGCAGTCAGCTGAATTGAGTGGGACAACCTGGTACAATCTATCATCTATTCAGACTGGTCTTGTGGTGAGATTAATTGCTTTAATTCCGAATTGTTGTGAGTTTTATGAGTTATCAATCAAAAGAATAGTTTCAAGCATCTGGCTATTTCCGTAAAATTCTGTAAAAATATTCACTTCATTTAGTAAGTTGCTAGCTTCCTAGTTTTTACAATTCTTTTGTTTGCTTCTGTCTTGGCATTCAACATTGTTTGATTGTGTGCAGGTTAGTGGTTCCCTTTATGGTGCTTTATGTGGTTCTCTAATAGCATTCAACGTGTCAGATTTTCTAGGTCTTTCTTTTCTCCATCCTAAGAAAGAGCATTCCATTATATTTTTTATATACATATCGATATTGCATGCATATATAAGGGTTCAGGAATAAATGCTGTAGCATTGACATCTAGCGTAACCAGCTTGGAGATTGATAACATAAAATACTAATGTTATGAATTCAATAACTGAAGGGAGACGGAGGGAGTTAATTGTCGCAGCAGCGCTATATTTGTCAGGAGCTTTAATCACGGCATTGGCACCTGGACTTCCTGTGCTTATAGTTGGTCGGCTGTTATTTGGATTTGGTATAGGTTTGGTAAAGCATATCTTTTTCTCTTCTTACAAGGGCAATACCCTGAAATGTTTTTACCACAACAGATAAAGGGTTCCATCTGCTCAAAAAAGGACACAGACAGTCATATAAAAGTAACTTATGTTGGTAAATCCATTCTTCAGCCTTAGATGAATCACCGATTCGATAACTTTCACATGGTCCTATATTTGCATAACTATCAATTGCTTTCTAAATTGAGTACATAATGCTCACGCTGGCTCACTATTCAACTTATGGCAAATTATCATGTTTTTGTTTCTACAGTTTTAAAGCACATAATGAGGTTTGTGGGATATCCAATCACCTGATAAGATGAGACAGTATTGCTTCTAACTGTTTGTATTTAACAGGCTATGCATGCAGCTCCTTTATACATTTCTGAGACTTCGCCATCTCAGATTCGTGGAACACTTGTATCGTTGAAGGAACTTTTCATAGTTCTGGGAATCTTGGTAAGTGCCACCATGGCATTTATATTTTTATTTTGTTTATGGTAAGTTTATCAAACCACTGAAGTGGGCAATGCTGATCTTGAAATGATTTTGTTATGCAGCTTGGTTACTTAATGGGTAATCTAGAAATTGACGTGATTGGTGGCTGGCGATACATGTATGGGTTGAGCACACCAATTGCTGTAATCTTGGGTATTGGCATGTGGTGGTTGCCGCCATCCCCTCGTTGGCTTCTTCTCCAGGCTGTGCGAGGTAAAGGAAATCTGGAAGAACTGAAAGAGAGAGCAATTTTTGCATTAAGTCGATTAAGAGGTCGGCCTATGGGTGACACAGCCAGTGATGTACAAATAAAAGAAACTTTGAGATCCTTACAATATTCATTTGAAGATCAAGATGGAGAAGCTAATTTCTTGGAGATTTTCCAAGGAAAGAGTTTGAAGGCTTTCATAATTGGAGGAGGTTTGGTTTTGTTTCAGCAGGTATTAGTGTTTCAATTGTCTTTCTTTCTTATGTAGAATCTGTAACTCTGTATCCAGAGTTTTTCTGACCATTGGCACGTAGTTTTCTCATAAAGTGTCTCTGATGCTGAGTGAATATTGAGACTTTCAATTGGAATATTTGACTTTAATAAATGAATACCTGATTAGTTTGTAAGTTGTAACATATTTTCTTTTGTCAGATAACTGGGCAACCAAGCGTGCTGTACTATGCAGCTACAATTCTTCAGGTAGAAGAGCATTTAACTTTACTTCAGAAGGCTATGCAAGTCCTACAAGATGCCATAACAGCATTTAATTTATTTGTGTGCCTCTGATTTGCAGAGTGCAGGATTTTCTGCAGCGTCTGATGCTACCCGGGTTTCTGTAATTCTTGGTGTTTTCAAAGTAAGTTCAAGATGCTCATCCTAATTACCTTTTTCTTATCTACTGTCATTTTGCACAATAGTGATCTGAAAGTCCCATTTTTTTCTTATATCTGGATATTTTGTTGTTTTTCTTTTTGCAAGTTTATGATAATTTTTTGAAATTTAAGTTTTTGAGGACAAATGATGATTTACTAAACAGGCTTGTTTCTGTCCTTATACACACCTACAAACGTAGAAAAGGTCTCAATCCACTTGGTGTGTCCTTGGAGGCACAATGCCTATGTCCAAACCCACTTGTCACCTCGATTTGGACTTCTTCCATCTAGGCTTACTCCTAGGGAAGCCAAGGGGGGTAGACCCTATTTACTATGTGAGTTGTTTAGTGAATTATAGGAGTTGATTTTAGCTTTGTTAAGTTAGGGGGGTGTTGCCGTCCTAATACACACTTGCTAACGTGAGCTAAGTCCAACTCACTTAGTGTGTCCTCAGAGACACAATGTCTAGGTTCCAAGTCCACA
>ML811806.1:210547-222396 GCA_009831015.1 Picea engelmannii
ACATGAGGTCTAGCGATCAATGAGCAAGCCACCTCACATGTGTGTCCATCATGGAACAACCGAGGGTCATCCATACACCATGCACCCCAAATCACATGAAGCACCCCCAAGCATGGTGTAAACACGTTTGGAGTAACCTCAAAAACTAACATGAATCAACTTCAAGTTTGCAATATAAATCACTTTCTTCTTCAAAACAATTTGGAGCTTCTAGTATCCTAAAATTGGATTTATGACAACTGACACTTCATTTTGAATGTGAAAGACCTCTACTGCATCCACAAGCTTCTTCCTAAACTTAACACTTGGAATTGCACAGGCTGCTAATTTGGGCATTAACACACAATATTACATACCTGATTGGAAATGGAGTTCATCCTTTCAGCGATTTCCCATCTTCAGTAGAAATCAAGAACAATTTATTAAGCATGGAGGAAATGAAGGCCTTTTTCTTTTAAATGTTCAACTTATTGAACGAGACCCTTTTCTTTAGATATTCTTAGATAAATCAGGGACTAGGGGCATTGCTCAAGCTTAATATTTGGCTTTTTTTTTTAATTTTTAGCTCTTCACCTCTTAGCCTTAATGGCTTTATTTATTCAGGTTTTACTTTTGACCTTTGAGAAATCATACATGGCTAGGATGCAATTCTTTTATGCAGATGGAATGAATAATACTGGGGAGATGAAAAGTGGTTAGCATGGTTGCTATATGGATAGCGCTATGTGGCCTAGACACCCAATGGTATAAGTTAACCTAGGAAATGACACACTTCTAACAAAAAACATGTTCCCCTAGGTACTACGAGGAAAATAATAAAACTATATAATGTTATGAAATGCCTAAAGACAATCGTTAGATATGTACCACTTTACAACAAGCCAAGAGGTTATATCATCATGTCCAAATGGGTATTAATACATGGAATATAAAATGAAGCAAACTGACCATACCATACCACAGTGCATCTGTCGTCTGAGGAGTGGGGATGGAAGTGAGCCAGACCACAACTAAGCTAGCACAATCGTGTATCATGGTGGAGATAAAGAACGAGTCTATCTAGATCTAGCAAAGATGAGCATGACATCTCATGCAAGCAACAACATGACGCCCTTGCAATCCAATGGTTGTCACCCCTAAGGGGGTAACATTTGGCTCCTACTTGAGGACATGCACTCTATGAAAGAGTATATGAGAACTCTAGAATCTCCGCAAACCTGTGACCTACGTGTTGTCGTCTTATACACACCTCAGGTAACGTGGAAGAAATATTCAATCCACTGGGTGTGTCCTTGGGGGCAAGTCTCGAGTTGAGATACTGTCACTCAACACTTAACTCCTATGTCTAGGACAATTCCTAGCGAAGCCAAGGGGGTTGGTACCTAAGAAATTAACTAAGGCTAAGTAAGCTAAGTACAAAAGGAAATCTAGGAGTTTATTCAAAGTAAGAGCAACTACAATTAAATCTACTCTAGCAGCATATATAATTCATTCACCATAAAATATACAATCCTTGAAAATATAAGCAAATGAAATATATTCAATCATAAATTACTTCAAGATAAAAGGAAATACTTAAATTACAAATGCTTGAAGTAAAAGTGCTCTCAAAGCAAAGATTGAAAAGTAAATTAGACTAGTGCCAAATGTAAAGGTTGTTGAAAGATGTAAAATGATCCTAAGATGAAAATGTTATGAAGTGCTCTTGACAACTTTATTATTAAGAATGAGTTTTTTGGTTTGTGAGTTTATTGTGAAGTGGCTTGGTGAGTAGCAAGTCCACTTATGAGTGCAAAGTATGTGCAAGTGTTTGCAATAAAAGAAATCTAATCTAAGTTTGGCCCTTTAGAGGTTATCCCTTAATTGGGTACAAAGAGCAATGTCGGAGGTCCAACAAGAAGAGAATTGATCTCATTAATGAGTATCCCCCTAGCTTCACACACAAGCTCAATGTATTGTCCCAATCAAACAATAACCAATATCGGATTGTCCTATTAAACTACACCACACTGACCAGTCCTCATTATGTATGGAACCACACCTCAAATCAAGCAAAGTTCACAAAGGAGGGTCAAGAACATACTAGAGGAAGCTGAGGGGATTGTTTATTTGCCAACTTTGAGATTGCAAAAATAAAATTGTAGAAATGAAATCTAAGCTACTTTAATCTAAGAAATGAAACTACTCTAATGTGGTGTTGTGATTAATTTTATAGTTTATTTTATCTTTTTAATTAGCAAAAGTGATAAGCAATGAAAGAAGATAAATGAAGTAATCACACAAGGACACCGATCCCCCCCGGGCGAGATTGAAATTGGGCATTGGGTAGCCCACTAATTTTATTAATTTATTACAATCTCTTTTTTGGGGACTCTTGTGATCCTTATAGATCTGGATCGCAAGTTTACAAGTTTTTAAGAAAAAAATATTTTTTGAAGAGGAAAAGTGCTCCCGAGGATCCTGAATGGTCTAGTGTAATGTTCCCAACCCAATCTGCTAGGAACATTTAGGTTTTTATGGTTTTATGTGTTTTGTAGTTGTGGTATTTTGTCAAACACTCTGTTGATTTTAGTCTCTTGAGTTGCGTTAGAGTTTATAATGGTGGTTTTTGAAGATTTTCCAGGTCCTAACAAGCTACCAACTAGGTATGTCTTTGACCTCAAGTTGGCTCTAAGTTTCAACTGTCAAACAAGGGTTTGTTGTTGTTTTATAACAGCAAACTATTCAGTAACTTCTTTGATGTTCCGTTATGGTTACATAGGCCATTAAGGTGCTCTAGCATGTAGTTTTGTCACAAGATGTTAGCACATGCATACCATAAGCTATATAACACACCTAGAGATCTTTTAGAGGTGAAATAATGTTGTTCTAAACACTAGCATACATGAAAATGAATACATGTATTTTTGGTCAACATGACCCTGGATAACCCCCCCGGGGAAAACCAGTTTGAGATAAATGTATATATATGGAGTGCGTCAAGCTATAAGAACAACAAGAAAGATAAATACAAAGGAACTTGATACTTTGCAAGCTCCTCTCAAGCTTTGCAATGGGTTCCTTGGGATATGCACCCCTAGAAGAGTGTGCCCCCTTTCTCTCTTGTCTGCTTGAAGATGCTTTGTGCCCTTGCTCTTTCCCTTTGTTGTTTGTTGAACCCTTGCACTCAAACTACCATTTGATTGCCCTCTCAACAACCCACAAACCAGAAGCAAGAACTCCACTCCAAATGCTACTTGCTAGCTTTGCGCCCTCTTCCTAGCAAACACACTCACACCAAATAACTAAGACTCCAACTAGCCTTGCGCCCTCCATGAACATGTGCGCCCAAGCTTGCTTCTCTCTCCTCTTAATTCTCACTTCTTTACTCCTCATCAAACTCTCAAGGTGAACAAGTGAATAATTGAGCCTCTCCTTTGCCCTTGCACCCTCCTTAAGGATGCATAAGGAAACTTAAGAAACGAGTGGATGAGATCATCTGATATCATCCTAAGTCAATGGTTGAGATCATCTCAAATGAATCTCAACTCAAAACCCACTTTACTTAAGTTTCCATAATTTCACTTTATGTCCCTCAATTCACCCACAACGTGAATTAATAGTCATTTTAGGCTAAAATGACCAAATTTCACTTTTGACTTAAATCTCCAAAGTCAAAATGAAATTAGACATAAAGTACATGGTGCATGGTACAAAGTACTTCCCACATGTGTTTAGAAGCTCACAAACACAAGGGGACCACTTTCCAAGGTACCCAAAGCTCAACACTCCCTCTTACCGAGGAAAGTGCCCTTCACCCGCAATCTCATCCCTGCAGTGGACATGGTTGCCTACAGGCAAATACTCGGTGAGTATGGTTGTACCCTGATCAATGAAAGTAGTCTGACACATATATTCTCAATCTGTGTGATCCATAGATGGAAGTATCTCTCCACCTATCCAAGATCACCTAGATCTTGCTATCAAACCAAAGATCTCCACCTTGGTCTCCCACCAAGGATTTCTACCTCTTGGCATCTCGCCAACGGTCACTATTCTTGGCATCTCATCAAGAGTCACTCTCTTGGTTTCTCACTAAGAGTCTCCCCATCTTGGTATCTCACCAAGAGTACCAGGATCTCGGCATCTCACCAAGATCCTCAACTTGGCCTCTCGCCAAGTAGCTTCCACCTGAAGTGGAACCAAAATCTGATATGCTCGTCTCTGTAGCCAAGTGAGGCTCAAGCCTCCTTGGTGCCCTGTCGCTCCTCCTCATCAATCTCTGATGCTCTGAAGCCCCTGCACCAACCCTCTGTCTCGACATCCCTGAAACTAAAGTTGTCTCAGGTGGACTAGTCACCACTGATGATGGTGTCCATGAAAACAGAGTCTGAGCTCCCTCTAAATCACTATTATGAGTTAGTAGGTCATCCTCAACTCTGTCTCCCCACCTGATGTTGGATGGTGTAACAAAAGACACAGTAGTCGCAAATGCACACTCTCTCGCAAATTGTTCATCGAACTCAAGCTCCTTGGTTGTCGTTATTGAAACATCCTGCAGCTTCTTCTTCTTCTTGGGACACTGTCATGCATAGTGACCCATCTCCCTACAAGCAAAGCATCTCACAGAGCTCATGTCTCTCTTCTGCCCACTGTTGCTCTCTCCTCCTAGTGGTGGGGCCCCAAACTTGGGACCTTGTCGACCTCCCCGACTGGTCTTCTTCTTGCCCTTTGTCCAAAGAGCAAGATCCTCATCACCTTGCACTGTTTATTGTTGTCTAGAAGCCTCTGATATAAGTCTAGTCGCCTCCTGAACGAAGTCATCCCACAATCTCTCCCAAGTGGGCATGGTCTCGCTGGCAACAATGCCACAAACGAATGGACCCCCTGGTTTGGTAAAGTTGTTTAAGGTTGTCCTCACCATATAATCTAGGTCCATTACCTCTCCAACAACTCCAAGCTCGTCTTTGATCTGGGTGTATCAGCCAAGGAAAGAAGTAACCGATTCATCCTGGAGCATACAAATTCCCTTGATTTGATCATACAAAACCATCTTCTGGTTTTGGTTAGAGCTCTCATAAAGCTTGCATAGAGATGCCCACATATCAAATGTCCAAGCTTTCCCAGTCAAGTGGGGAATGATGTGATCCCGCACTGCATCACATATCGTCCTCTTTGCCTTGTTGTTCCTCTTCTTGAACTCTGCTAACAAGACGGGATCAGTAGCAGGGGGAACAAGAACAACTACTTGAACTATATCCCATAGTTCGAGGTCCTCCAAGACAAAGACAATCATGGCCTTCCAAGGTGACCAGTTGCTAGCTCCAGCTAGCCTATCCTCCACACGCATGTGAGATGCTGACATCACTGCCAACTGCACTCAAACTGGTGTTGCAACTGCAAAGGAACGTTTCCTCACTCCTGTCAACACAGGTGTGAAAAGAGGCAAACGAACACCAACCTCACTCCTAGCAATATAGGTGTGAAAAGAGGTCGTGAAAAATCAGCCTCACTCCTACCACATAGGTGTGAAAAGACACTGACGAAAATGTCCACAAACTGCTCTACAACCCTCCACAAAAAATTGCCAACAAGCTGCCACTGAACTCGGTCAATGGTTGTCCACAAAATCTGCCCAAAAGGTGTCTATAACAGTCCCACAATATGTTGTCCAAAACTCAGCAGAAATCAGCCACCAAGCTCTGATACCATGAAGATTTTTCAGGGCCTAACATGTTGCCAACTAGGTATTTCTTTGGCCTCAAGTCGGCTCTAAGTTTCAACTGTCAAACAAGGGTTTGTTGTTGTTTTATAACAACAAATTGTTCAGTAACTTCTTTGTTGTTTCGTTATGGTTACATAGGCCATTAAGGTACTCTAGCATGTAGTTTTGTCACAAGATGTTAGCACATGCATACCATAAGCTATATAACACACCTAGAGATCTTGTAGAGCTGAAATAATGTTGTTCTAAACACTAGCATACATGAAAATGAACACAGGTATTTTCGGTCAACATGACCTTAGATAAAACCCCCCCGGGGAAAACCAATTTGAGATGAATTTATATATATATGGAGTGCTTCAAGCTATAAGAACAATAAGAAAGATAAATACAAAGGAACCTGATACTTTGCAAGCTCCTCTCAAGCTTTGCAATGGGTTCCTTGGGATATGCGCCCCTAGAAGAGTGCACCCCCTTTCTCTCTTGTCTGCTTGAAGAACCTATGCACCCTTGCTCTTTCCCTTTGTTGTTTGTTGAACCCTTGCACTCAAACTACCATTTGATTGCCCTCTAAACAACCCACAAACCAGAAGCAAGAACTCTCCACTCCAAATGCTACCTGCTAGCTTTGTGCCCTCCTCCTCAAGTGCGTCCTCCTCCTAGCAAACACACTCACACCAAATAACTGAGACTCTAACTAGCCTTGCGCCCTCCATGAACATGTGCGCCCAAGCTTGTTGCTCTCTCCTCTGAATTCTCACTTCTCTACTCCTCACCAAACTCTCAAGGTGAACAAGTGAACAATTGAGTCTCTCCTTTGCCTTTGCGCCTTCCTTAAGGATGCATAAGGAAACCTAAGAAATGAGTGGATGAGATCATCTCATCTCATCCTAAGACAATGGTTGAGATCATCTAAAATGAATCTCAACTCAAAACCCACTTTACGTAAGTTTCCATAGTTTCACTTTATGTCCCTCAATTCACCCACAAAGTGAATTAATAGTTATTTTAGGCTAAAATGACCAAATTTCACTTTTGACTTAGATCTCCTAATTCAAAGTGAAATTAGACATAAAGTACATGGTACATGGTACAAAGTACTTCCCACATTAGTTTAGAAGCTCAGAAACACAACGGGACCACTTTCCAAGGTACTCAAATCTCAACAGTTTTATTGTGTGTTTGCAACAAGTGAAGATAGCAATGTAGCCAATAGCACATACACAACAAAATACAGTAGAAACAACTCAAGTAAATAGCACAAATACCTCAGATCTGATATTATTCATAATATTAGTTGACCTCATATAAAATGGAGCAAATCTGGAATACATATAATAAAATAGAGTGTGTGGTTGATGATGCCTCCAAGATACAAGCTAGAGATGAAGATCTAGGCTTTCAAAAGCCTCTCCAAGCTGAACACTAAGTAACATTGATACCCTTTGTTGTATGTGATGCCCTTTCTAGCTGAATGCGCACTTCCTGGCTGGAATAGACCAAGGACAGTATGACCTCCTCTCTGATGGCCTCAAACCTCTGCAAAGCTCTGTGAGAATATAGATCTGGTGATGGCAAGAAGATATGGGTAGTATTTGAGTTGTATCTCAACTGAAAGACCTCCCAACAACAATATCTCTAAGACAGATGCGCCCTCACTAGCTGAAGCAAACCAATAATTCGGCCTCCTTGAAGATGGTTGCCAAACCATTGAAACCAAGTGTGCCAAAATGTAGATCGGGGGTTAGAAAAACTCTCTGATGAACCTCCAAGGTATTGGGAGTGATCTCCCACTCCAAGTCACAAGATCCACTATGCACAATGTGCCCTCCTGAAGAGAATCACGCTCTCCTGAGTGATAGGTCGAAGGAGCTAGTGAATCCACTCAAACAATGATGCGAAAAGGTGCTAAGGTGATGGCAAACAATCCTGGAGTGAGATCTACTGAAGATCTAGCCACCTCTAAGCAAATCGAACTACTCTCTCAAGAACAATGTGCCCTAGATCTGCAGAAAACCTCCAGCAATACGCCATGTCTCCACAAATGCTCTTGGAACTGAAGAGAACTAATGTAGAATGGTGAGGGAGGAATCTTTCACTTATGTGACCAAGCTTGGACTAGGTTGGGTGGGATCTTTCACCACCGAGCTTATCTCTAGGGTTTGTTCAGTGAAAACCCTCAAAACCCCCAAGTGCATGGGCTCTCTAGCAAGAAGCTAGACATCAAAATGATAATCAACATATGACAGAATAGAGGCCCCTATCTCTCTTTTATCCCCCCTATTCACCTTTTCTCTCCAAGTGACTTTTACTTTATTTTAGTATTCCTTAATTAAATCACTTTATTAATTAATTAACCATTTTACCTCTAAAAAGTTATTTATCCATCCTTATGGCTTCTCCAGCCACTGAAAGTCACTTCTCATCATCTTATCCTGTAGTGTTCTTCCTTTCGATTCCGATGAGCTATTACACTAAGAGGTTTCTCCAAGTATTATGCCCAATATGACCTTAGTGAATTTAATTAAAATATGACCCAAAATAACTCAAAATTACGGAAATCGTTAGAATGCAACGGAACCAAAGCGAAGTAGGGCCCAATAAAACCCCTCTATATCTCCCGAACTCGTTGTCAACCCCATCTGGCTACTCTGTCAAGCATCCCACTCTGTAACATAACAACAACCAAAATTGGGGACATTACAGTCCTCCCTGTTAAAATATTGCTTGTCTTCTAGCAATAACTGGATCAATATACATATAATACCAGGGTCCCATATCCACCTGTGTGACATAAAGTATGGTTCCCTCAAGATGTGGCCCCTCCAAGTGCTCTCCATTCATGACCCCCAAATGCCCATGATGAATAGAATGATCATGTGTCATATATCCTCGGTCAACTCCTCAAGCAACCACTCCACTCGGATATCAACTCCACCAAACTATGGACTACCAAGAATTCCAATACATGGATCCCATATCAAGATGCAAATTGCGGTGCCCTGTGAAGTATAGTCATGTAAAATATCATCACCAGGAGTCTCCTGAAAACAACACATGGCCTCAACCAGAAATCTGTCTGTCCTCCATGACCATACCAAGCCCAACACGACCTCCACCGACTAAACATGATGCTGCCATAGTGAGGTACTACAAGACCTCAATGAGTCACCAACAAGTGACGTGCTCCCCCCAGTACTAAATCTCAATGTAAAATCAAAGTGATTTTCCCCTACAAAGATCCACTCGCCTCCATCAGTCAATAAAATTCCTAACCATGTAATCTCAGGGTCCCATGCTAATCTCTGAAAGGGACCATCATGCTGACGTTACACCACTTTGATCATGATTTTCTGCTCAAAGTATACATACTAGATCCCCCACTCCTGGATCCTCATGTTAAACCTGTGATGATTCAGCTTACTATAAAAAAGATGAACCTGTAAAGGTATCCCCGTGGAACCAAAATCTGCCCATCCATCGCCAAACTCAATCACGAGTATCAATAGGGAGAACTTGTCTCGCCACATAGAACAGATCCCAACAAGCCCTCTCAAAGTAATCCAAGAGTGAAGTATGTTGCTCGCTGGCATAACCCAAACCCTTATAAGATGAAGAAAATCCCTGACCAAATAAACTCCCGGATCCCATGGCAAATTTGGATGTTCATCACTTCCAATCCCCACTAACTGTTGATGAGCCATATTGATAACTGTCGAAAGCCCTCCATCCTCATCCCAAGGATAATTTGAATTTGTATCAACCTCTAAGATATTCTATGTCCCATGGCCTAAGAGACTCTCCATCACGCCCAAGGCCTTAACTATCTATCTCTGATGATCCACCCATATCATGTTGTATGCAATAAAGACACTCTTGTCAGGGGGTCTCGGCCTACCAACTCTCCATGTCCCTTACCACTGTCTATCTCCCCCTGTGTTGTTGTCAATGATGAAAGTATCGGGAAAGGCTAACAAAAATATATGCAACCGATTGAAGAACTAGAAAGTATCATATGCTTTGGTCAATCCCAAAGACTTGACCAAAAGCTCACCCATCTCATCATTAAACTCCAACCATCGGGTACAGCAGTAGGTATCTCTACAAATTGTTGGTCAATCACTCTCCATCCATCATCACTCACGCAGTTGTTGCTACTGTGAAGGTGATCTCCCAGATCTATATACTGCTGCAAGGGAGAGGAATCTCCATGCTCTACTAAGTACATCTCCTCCCCGCAATCCAGTGTGTCCACCTCTGCATGTCTCTGTGAACTACCACTCATCACTGTATGCCCCTACATACTCATGTAATCTCATGTATATACCTGCAACCTCATGGATCATGGGTGTACTACAGGGTCAACCTCTATATGAAGGTCAGCCAATCCTGGAACACAAATGAAAGTGTCCTTGTAACTGCCCCTGGCTCTGGAATCCCCATGTGTATGTGTATGACCAACTGTCTCAGAACTACCCATGAATGGTGGTCCCTGTGACACTCGAACATCCTCCAGCGTCACTTGGTCATATACCTCCATCACCATCAGCGATCCTGGGTACTCCTCCGTCAATTGGTGCCCCTCTACCAAACCATCAACACCCTCTAGCAATGTAGTTGAAGGATATATCTGACTCTCTATTGAGATAGATGTAGAGGATCCTTGGCTAGTCTCCTCAAGGAGCTCCTCTAATCTGGGCCCTGATTCTTGAAGGGTTGTCTGTGCGCAAGAATTCTCGTGTGCTCACCAATTCATGAGTGAGTCGGTCCACCTCAATCTCTTGCTCCCTCAGTGCCCTGTGATACATCTCGCCAACCTCCAATAGGTAATCTCTATCCATCAACAATTGCTGGTAGCCGGCCCTCATCATAGTCACTCTCTCCTTGAGTGTATGGAAGTCATCAATGGCAAGTCCCCCATTCGAACTATCATGTGCCATCGAGGCCCTCCAACAATATCCTGCCACCAATGTGTGTGTATCATCAATGTTGTTGAAATAATGTAACTGCAAAGAGTATTCTTATTATTATTGATATTTTATTTATAGGATCAATCCCCATTGTGGATTGATCATGTCGGATATTGTAATAGGACCAAATCCCCTTTTGCGGATTGGTCAACAGACAATTATAATAGGCAGAATAAGAAGTCGGCCCCAGCAGTTAATAAGAAGACCCAGAAATATAAGAAAGGTGGGTTTACTCACCCAAATGGAGAAGTCGGCCCTGCCAGTGAAGAGACACTTCACACGTGCTAGAACTTGTATAAATAAAGGAGGCTAGCGCCTCATTTGAACACAACTCACTTGCTCAGTTTGAGAGACAAGTTCTGATCTGTTATCGGCAAAGGAGAGAGAGAGTGGTGCATATCTTGGGAGAGGACTTTTTGTTTTAGCATAATATCTCTTGGCAATGTATTGGCTATTTATATTAAAGAAGTTTTGCTGGGTTTTCTTCCCCTAGAGGGTTTCCCAGGATAAATGTTGTGTCTCTTGTGATTGTGTATTTCTCAGTGATCTTGGATTATGCTATTGTTATCTAATGAAATGCAAACATCTATAATAATGACTTAAACATTAACATGGTTTCAGAGCCAACCTGAAGGAAGCATATTTCGCAAGAGGAAAAACGTCACTGTTGTAGTACCTGCAAATTAGGGTTTTTCAAAAGTGAAGCTTTTCAGCTCCAAAACCACCTAGAAAGTTGCGCCCTCCCCCAAAGATCATTTTGGCACCATCAGCGCACCTTTTCAGTGGCTAGATCTCCCGGAAAGTGAAACCCTAGTTTCACAAAGTACCAGAGTACCAGAAGTACCAGAAAACCAGAAGCACCAGTCCATAAATCCGCAGATCAAGTTTGAGGGGGTAAAAATTGGATTTTCGAAATTTTGACTACACCAGCTAACTCGCCTCAGCTCAGCGCATCTATCCCCTGGATAAGAATTTCAAAATTTGAAGTTTGAAAAATTAGGGTTTCCTCATAAAACCCTAAGTTGTAGTTGCAGTTGCAGTCTCAGAACCAGCTGCAGTTGCAGCCGTAGAACCAGTTGCAATCACCCTTGAAATTTTCTCAAGAGTTGGCAATGATTACCGCTGCTACCAGATGGAGCCACTACCTGCAAATGCTATCAGAGGTATGTACTTAC
>ML811806.1:226861-258682 GCA_009831015.1 Picea engelmannii
TCTTATTATTATTGATATTTTATTTATAGGATCAATCCCCATTGTGGATTGATCATGTCGGATATTGTAATAGGACCAAATCCCCTTTTGCGGATTGGTCAACAGACAATTATAATAGGCAAAATAAGAAGTCGGCCCCAGCAATTAATAAGAAGACCCAGAAATATAATAAAGGTGGGTTTACCCACCCAGATGGAGAAGTCGGCCCTGCCAGTGAAGAGACACTTCACACGTGCCAAAACTTGTATAAATAAAGGAGGCTAGCGCCTCATTTGAACACAACTCACTTGCTCAGTTTGAGAGACAAGTTCTGATCTGTTACCGGCAAAGGAGAGAGAGAGTGGCGCATATCTTAGGAGAGGACTTTCTGTTTTAACATAAGATCTCTTAGCATTGTATTGGCTATTTATATTAAGGAAGTTTTGTTGGGTTTTCTTCCCCTAGAGGGTTTCCCAGGATAAATGTTGTGTCTCTTGTGATTGTGTATTTCTCAGTGATCTTGGATTATGCTATTGTTATCTAATGAAATGCAAACATCTATAATAATTGCTTAAACATTAACAAATGCATCTAGTGGTTGCCATGATCATGTCATCGTTGACTCTCAATTGACCTGTCAAGTATTGTGACCCCTGATCACAATCTTGTTGAGGTGCTACTTCATGCCTCTCACTGCTAGTGTCAACAATGGAATCCCGAACAACACACTCCTCAAAAGATAAGGCACTGAACTGCCCACTGTCCACTGTGCTACTGATTCCTCCTCTATGCCACTGCACACCATCACCAACTGCTACCCCCATTTGAATCACATTGTATCATGTATGGGCAGTTGTATCCTCCTGTGCACTCACCCTGCTACTATCATCTGCGCCTGGATACCATACAAATGTATCCAAACATGTGATATGGTCATCTCGACTAACTAGGATTGCATCCTCATCACTGTAGATCAATCCTAAGAGTGAGTGTCCCCATAAGATTTTGGTCTCCACAACCTGATCTATCAATAGAATCTCCAAAAGAGGTAACTCACTCTCCTCATACTGATAGGTATGTGTAAGGTCAGCTGGCTCCAAGTCATGCCTCTCCTCCTGGGTCTGCAGATCCATATGTCCCTTGTGTTCAAATGCTACACAAGGCTCCTCTACCACCTCCAGAATGCCATTGATATCCTCCCCTGTCATGTCTATCATAAATATCTGAGAAGGTAAGACTGTGTCACGCTCAACTCCATTGGAGGAACAGTATCGCCACGCATGACCTCATACCAGGTGCTAACACATATGAATCCTCACAAGTGTCACCACTATGTTGAAGTGTTGAGTCCTCAACATTGTCTGATAGGGAAGCTAAGGAACATGCGCTATCATCATTTCCATCCATCTATCCATCAGATGTGTAGGAGTCACTAGCCTCATCGGACTGCTCTAAATAGGCATCTATGGTTGCATCCTCATGCATCTCCTCATCCTCACTGTCGTAGTGCACCTCAAAAATGTGCACCTTCCCTTTACCCCTGCATCTGTGATCTGGCTCCCAAGGCTCTTTGCAATTGTAGCAAAGTTCTCTGCTCCTAATGGGTGTAGGCTCAATCTGTGCTTCCTTCCATCTACTAGTTGGTAGTGATGTATCTACCTCCTTGCCTTCTTTAGCTCTGTTTTCCTCTGCTATGATGCTCCAATAATGGATTTATTCCATCTTTTTGGCCCAATGTGTAACCTCATCTTTGCTCCACCTAGGATTTTTGATGGATACAAATTGTTTGAATGTTACTTGAGCCCTGAATGTCTCACTAAGGGCGTAATATTCCTCATCAAAATATATGATATCTTCTGCAAAATCCGCAAACTCCATCTCTCCTCTAGATAATCAATGTATATCATAGGTTGGCGAAGGAAATTCGCTCTGATACCACTGTAATGTTCCCAACCCAATCTACTTGGAACATTTAGGTTTTTATGGTTTTATGTGTTTTCCGGTTGTGATATTTTGTCAAACACTTTGTTGATTTTAGTCTCTTTAGTTGCGTTGGGGTTTATAATGGTGGTTTTATTGTGTGTTTGCAGCAAGTAAAGATAACAATGTAGCCAATAGCATATACTCAACAAAATACAGTAGAAACAACTCAAGTAAATACCACAAATACCTTAGATCTGATATTATTCATAATATTAGCTGACCTCATACAAAATGGAGCAGATATGGAATACATATAATAAAATAGAGTGTGTGGTTGATGATTCCACCAAGATACAAGCTAGAGATGAAGATCTAGGCTTCCAAAAGCCTCTCCAAGTTGAACACCAAGTAAC
Source organism: Picea engelmannii (assembly GCA_009831015.1). Lineage (NCBI taxonomy): Eukaryota > Viridiplantae > Streptophyta > Pinopsida > Pinales > Pinaceae > Picea > Picea engelmannii. The sequence goes on from ML811806.1 coordinate 229,177, forward strand.
ATTGAAGTCCCACCGATACCCTCTATCGTATGTGATGCCCTCTCTGGCTGAATGCGCGCTTCCTAGATGGAATAGACCAATGATAGTATGGCCTCAAACCTCTGCAAAACTCTGTGAGAAGATAGATCTGGTGATGGCAAGAAGATATGGGTATTCTTTGAGTTGTAGCTCAACTGGAAGACCTCCCAACAACAATATCTCTAAGACAAATGCGTCGTCACTAGCTGAAGCAAACCAATAATTCGGCCTCCTTGAAGATGACTGCCAAACCACTGAAACCAAGGGCCAAAATGTAGATCGGGGGTTAGAGAAACCCTCTGATGAACCTCCAAGGTATAGGGAGTGATCTCCCACTCCAACTCACAAGATCCATTATGTACAATGCACCCTCCTGAAGAGAATCACGCCCTCATGAGTGATAGGTCCAAGGAGCTAATGAATCCACTCAAACAATGATGCAAAAATGCACTAGGATGATGGCAAACAATCCTGGAGTGAGATCTACTAAAGATCTAGCCACCTCTAAGCAAATCGAACAACTCTCTCAAGAATAGTGCACCCTAGCTCTACAGAAAACCTCCAACAATACGCCCAGTCTCCACAAAGACTCCTGGAACTGAATAGAATTGATGTAGAATGGTGAGGGAGGAATCTTTCACCTCTGTGACCAATCTTGGACCAAGTTGGGTGGGGTCTTTCACCACTGAGCTGATCTCTAAGGTTTTTTTAGTCAAAACCCCAAAGTGCATGGGCTCTCTAGCAAGAAGTCAGACATCAAAATGATAATCAACATAATGAGATAATAGAGGCCCCTATCTCTCTTTTATCCCCCATGTTCACATTTTTTCTCCAAGTGACTTTTACTTTATTTTATTATTCCTTAATTAAATCACTTTATTAATTAATTAACCATTTTACCTCTAAAAAGTGATTTATCCATCCTTATGGCTTCTCCAGCCATTGAAAGTCATTTCTCATCATCTTATCCTTTAGTATTCTTCCTCCCGATTCCAATGAGCTATTACACTAAGAGGTTTCTCTAAGTATTATGCCCAATATAACCTTAGTGAATTTAATTAAAATATGACCCAAAATAACTCAAAATTACGGAAATCGTCTGAATGCAACGGAACCAAAGCCAAGCTGTGCAGAATGGATCTTGATGATGAAATATGATGAACGATGCAAGTCAGGCCCAATAAAACCCCTCAATATCTCCCTAACTCGTTGTCAAACCCATCTGGCTACTCTCGCAAGCATCCCATTCTGTAACATAGCAACAACCAAAATTGGGGACATTACATCTAGATCTTCAAAATTTGGGCAACATCTCCTCTTGGTTGTTCATCTTTCCTGAAAAAAAAGCAAGCAAACAATCCACAAAGATGCCCAAAATCACTTTGGACAACTTATGGATGAAGGTCAAACTTGTAGTAAAAAAATCTAAGTAAAAGAGCAAGCTAAACTAGCAATTTACAACCACCAAAGTAAGCCTAATGATGAGCTTCCTTAATGATTTTATTTGTTGTTTGGAACAACAAATAAAGTGGCTCTAAAGTTGCCAAATATGTACTCTAAAGCTCATAAACTTGATCTATCCTCTAGCCTAAAAAAATTTACTTGAAAAATAGCTAAAAGATTGAACAAGCAAAAGCTAGATCTACTTTTAAAATAGAGCTTTTATAAATGAAATGAAGATCTAACTTTATTATAGCATGTGATAATATTTTTCTTCAAATATATCTTTAAATGGACAAAATAATTACTTTGCATGCAAGTCAACAAGTAACTAAAAGAAAATTTTTAATTTTTGTTGAGAAAAAGGAAAGAGAAATGTCGAGAGAGAAATATTGGGCTACGGAGTTCTCTTAGTGGATTGTAGAGGGACTTTGTTTTCGTAGAAAGAGGTTGAAGACAATGGAGATTCAAACTAGAATCCTCCACTCCTCCAATCCAAATGCCCTACAAGCTTAAACAAATCTTGCAAAATACTTAGTCAAAGATGGGTGCTCCGTACACATTGGATCTAGAAAACATGTCTATTAAACAAAATGAACATGAAATATTGAATCACATATGTAAATAATAACAAAATCTAGAAATGCAAACTAGCTTACTAGATCTTGTCATTCAAGGACGAATTGACAAAGTAAAATTGCAAGAAAATAAACCTATAGTTACCTCAACACATCAAATGAACATCGAACATCTACACATTGGCACAATACACAAGTATGACCTCCAAAGTCTCTTTATTTCAATCTCAAGAAAGTTACAATAGCATTACAACATAAGCATTCTTCCCCCAAGCTCCAACTAGCTTGACAAAGAAGAGAGCACTTGGTTAAATAGCCAGAGGGGCACACTTCCCAAGGAGGGAGGAAGCACCACTTGGAAGATAAACTTGTGACAAGTGGGAGAGATGTGGCTGCCACATCTCCCAAAGCTCTAAGAAGTCATCACATGTGAGTGTGAGAGAGAGAGGGAGGGTGCCACCTCTCAAGGGGTAGGCAACCCTCCTCAAGAGTGTGTCCCATCTCCACAAGAAGGGCGAACCTCACTTGGAGAACTCCACTCAACTCAAGGTAACAATCAACCAACTCACCCTCAATTCTCTCTCAAGTGCCAACAAGGCCTAGTGAACTCAAAGAGAGGGTGAGTTAACTCAAAACATGTCCCCGACATGTTTCCCAAAAAATAGCGTTTGTTGATGTTTTGTCTTTTTTATGTCTTTTATTCACCTTTTGTGAGAGAAATTGATTTTTACTAATTAAAAATCACTATTTTCACTCACAAAGGGGGTACACAAGTAAAGTGGGTACTCTGAGCAAGAATATGAGTACCCCCATGGCATATGATGCCTCCTAGTACAACTTTTTCAACTATTACATAAATTAAAATTAAAATATCTTGTTTTGCGGGAAATTTTTTATTTGTTGAAAACATTAAACAATCCTAAGGGGGACTTAGCACATTTCCATATGAGTCGAAAGTGATGACTAGCATGATAATATACATTAGACACTAGACTTAAACAACACACCAAGACCTAGCCACTAGGACATACTCCAGCTTGATGAAGTTTGAGTAGCTTCGGAAGATATTATTATTGTATTAGACCAAATCAAAACCCTAAAAGAACACTATTATGTTGTATTTGTAAAGTCGGCCCTATTGTGCCTTTGTAAAAGTAAAATATAAATTAGAAAGTGTCATTTGTACAAGTCGGCCCTGACCTGATTTTAGGGTGGCTCAACTTGTACTTATAAGAGGTTAGGCGCCTCATTTGGACAACACACACAACACAAGTTCTCTCTCTCAAGGAAAAGTGCAAAAGTTTGAGGAGGAGACACAACTACATAGTAAGGGTGTTTTGGTGAAGGGTTTTGGTTATCTCTTGGAGGACTATCTTGGTCTAGTGATGCACTACCCTATTTTGGTTAGGGTTTATGGTCTATATTGTGGTTATCTTCTGTTTTGTGAGATCTCTCTTGGAGAGAGACATTGTACTTGTTGATGAATCTATATATTGAAGAAGCTTTGTTGGGTTTTCTCTCCCAATAGGGTTTCCCAGGATAAATCTTGTGTATATTGTGGATGTCTTTCTTTTTGTGATCTTGGTGCATGCATTTATTGTTCTAATTGTTAAAAGTTAAAGAATATTGAATACACTTAACTGCTTAAGCGAAATTTTAACATGGTATCAGAGCGGGCCTGAAAGAAGCCATTTTCACAGTCTAGAGGAACTCGATAGGGAAATCAAGATCATAGGAAGACTCTCCTAACCCTAGTGCATATTTTCCCTGGACCAGTTTTGTAGTTTTCACAGTTTTTGAAAATTAGGGTTTCTGCATAAAACCCTAGGTGATGACGTCACCCTCTTTCTGAAGGACACTAGTCAAAGTAAATCCATCAAGGAGTTCGCCTAAGGAGGGCGCATCTATTCCCTGGATCAGAATTCCAAAATTCTCAAGTTGAAAAATTAGGGTTTCCTCGTAAGCCCTAGATCAAGACGTCTAGGCAGTTGCAAACTGAAGTTGGAGCAGTTCACTTTGTCATAGCACACTCTCGGGTAAGTTCAAAACCTTTCTTTGAAAAGTTTCTATTTTCTTATTATATTTTTGTCCCAATTCAAGATGACTCCACAACGCTAAGCTTGATGAGAAGCTTGAGGATGTTGATAACTTCCGAGCATGGAAGTATAGAGTGATGCTCATTCTAGAAGAGAATGATCTAGAAGATTTTGTCAAAGAAGTAGTTCCAAAACCAGAGGAAGATGTGGCCAAGGCAAAGAGAATCATTGTTGATTCTATCAAGGATCATGTAATCCCACATGTCTCATCATTGACAACTCCAAAGCAAATGTTTGATGCCCTATTTCGACTATATGAAGGAAAGAATATCAACCGGAAGATGACGTTGAGGACACAACTCAAGAGGGTGAAGATGCATAGTTCATAAACCATTCAATCCTACTTCACAAGGGTGTGTCAAATCAGAGAACAATTTGAAGCGATTGGAGACACAATCGAAGAAGCTGAATTGGTAATGACTACATTGAATGGTCTCCCAAGATCTTGGGAATCATTCATTCAAGGAATCTGTTCAAGAAGAAAACTAACAAAGTTTAGTAGACTATGGGAGGATTGTACTCAGGAAGAAGCTAGATTGACAACAAGAGAAGAGAAACTAGGCGATGACGAAAATCAATCTCTAGCAACACGTGCAAGAAAAGGAAAGAGCAAGAAAGAGGTTTACTCACACAAGAAGTCTCAAGGGTCACATAAGACACAAAGGCTTCAAAAGGATTACTCAAATTACAGATGCTACATCTGCCAAAAGATGGAACACATTGCAATAAATTGTCCTAACTCAAAAGATCATGTCATAAAAGGAAAGTATAAAAGACATCATGCCCGTGCTGCATAAGACAATGAACCTAATCAGAAGATAGCCAAAGAAGATGATTCAAGTGAAAAATATGTATTGATATCAACACTTACAGGAATAGTTACTCATGGAAGTGACACATGGCTCATTGATAGTGGTGCTTCTAAGCACATGACAGGTTACAAGGATTCTTTCTCAGAATTAGTTCAGAAAGATTCACCTCACAAGGTGAAGCTTGATGATGACTATCAGTATCCCATTAAAGGAGTAGGAGAAGCTTCTTACAGATTGGATTTCGGAAAACCTATGAAGATTAAGGATGTTTTGTATGTACCTGGTTTGAAGAAGAATCTCCTATCTATATCAACATTGGATGAGAAAGGATTCAGAGTTACTTTCATTGATGGTGAAGTTCTCATGTGGCCAAGAGGAAAGTCTATTGATGATGTTGTGGTAATTGGTGTTCAAGAAGGAGGTCTATACAAGTTAAAGGGACATTCAGATTAAGCATTAGTACACAACACAGTTACTCCAAGTGAGCTATGGCATAGAAGATTTGCTCACATACATTACAAAACACTACTGATCGTGAGCAAGATGATGACATGTTTGCCAGAAATCCAACTGAATCATGAAGGCATATGCAAGGGATGCGCACAAGGCAAGTACATGAAGAAATCGTTTCCATGTAGTGATATCAAAGCTAAAGGAGCCTTGGACATCATACATTCAGACGTGTGTGGACCAATGTCAGCCACTTCACTTAGCAGGTATGTATATTATGTTTCATTTATTCATGATATCTCATGTAAAACTTGGATTTACTTTTTGAAAGCTAAAAGTGAAGTATTCAACAAGTTCAAAGAATTCAAGGTACTTGTTGAAAACCTTTCTGAAAAGAAGATAAAGATTTTAAGGTCGGATAATGGAGGAGAATTTACATCAGATGAATTCAAGGCATTATGCAAAGAAGTTGGGATTAAGAGGGAGCTCTCTACTCCCTATAATCCTCAGCAGAATGGTGTGACAGAAAGAAAGAACCAAACAATCATGGAAGTAGTGAAGGCCATGATTCATGATCAAGACTTCCCGATGAATCTATGGGAAGAAGCTGCTAGGACCGTTGTATATGTGCAAAATAGAAGTCGCAACCGTGTACTTGCGAACAAGACACCAGAAGAAATGTTTACAAGAGAAAATCCAGAGGTTAGACACCTAAGGATATTGGTTGTCCAGTATATGCGCATGTCCCCAAGGACAAGAGATCGAAGTTGGACCCTTCAGGCAAGGAGGGTATATTTGTTGGATATAGTGGGACATCGAAGGCATACAGAGTCTACATCCATGGTCATTGACAGATTGAGACTAGCAGAGATGTCACCTTCGATGAGGATACAACTTTCAGTAGATCAAGACAAAATCATTCAAGTGAGGTCCATGATGAGGAATCTGAAGCTCCCAAAGTCACAGATACAAAACCTAAATGCCCTCCTCCAGAATGCCCAATGCTCCTCCTCTAAAGCAAGGCATCCTCCAAGCTCGCAACCAACCTCCATGTAGTCTCTAGTAATCCAAAATCAAGCCACCTCCACGTGCATGTCCATCATGGAACAACTATGATTCATTTATACACCATGCACTGCATATCACACAAAGCACCCCGAAGCATGGTGTAAATACTTTCAAAGTAACCCCGAAAGATAACATCAACAATACCTATAGATCTTTCAAGGAGTTGGTTGAAATTACATGAAATCCAAGGTTGAGTACATTGACCTTCAAGTCAATCCTTGATGGGTCACCTTTAGAGGAAATAATGATGATCCATAACCAAACATTTTTTAGATTAGATCATAGGGAGTGCTTCTTGCATCATAATTGAAATTGTTAAAAGTTAGTCACCAAGGTAGTGGTATGGTCAATAAATATGAAGATGCAACACTTTGATCTTATGGCTTGTGATCAATATTAGTGAGCATGGGTTGGACTTGGGGATGAATTTATCAATGTTCCCCCACGTTTCTAAGACACGGGAGCGAGAATGCATGTGGAGGACGTGTGGAGACACTCCCTAAATTTTAAGGAAATTCATGGGGGACAAGGGGACATTGGGGTCCCTACCATAAGGAGTCGTATCTCTAAAATTATTTTAAAAAAAAATTAAATCTCAACTATAACAATCCATCCCATGTAAATTCATCATTGTGCATTGTAAATACTAAATTCAAATTTGTAAATGATACAAACATAATTCATCAATCACCATTGTTATTAGCATATTGTCATTGATTTGTCATATTTAACATTGAATCAAATGGTACATGTACATCAAATTTTCAAATTTATAACTTATAACAAAATCATAAATGAAATACATTGATTCAAATTAATCATTCTAATTAGTAGTAAGCAAAATTTAAATACTAAAAGTAAATACTATATAATAGATATTAAAGTCTAAACTAGTAAATTGAAATTGCTCAAAAATAGTAAAGAGTGACAAGTCAAAGAATTAGTCTGAGGTCTTCAATATTGAGAGTCAAATGTTAAAACTAGGAACACTAAAAACTAAAAGTAGCTAAAAGAAATCAACATCAAATGAGCATCAAGGAGTCCATTCCATCAACTAGTCCTCTACATCCATCTGTTGTATGAAGGCATCAAGACCATCCATGGGAGTGTTACTATTTGGGTTAGAGTCATTCCCACAAGTAACCAAGGGATAGGTAAAGTGAAGTAGGTTTATTATTTAGTTAAGTTTTTTGTTTTTTGTTTTTATTTTTATTTTTTTAGTGTTTAAAAAAAATTGGAGAGGGCGAGGGGGGGTTGTCCAGGTGCACAATAAAAGTTGTAATCTTATTCTTCCAAATTTCAAGTTTCTTTGCTCTTAATATGAGAATTAGAGATTATTTGCTAGTGAATGCTAGAATAAGGATTTTATATATTGTTCTTTATTGTCGATTCAACACATTATAGAGGAATCGTGCTTATATTATCATATTATGTTTGCAGGAACTTCTTGGAGCTTCAATGTTATTTGTTACCTTTGGAGTAATTGCACTTCTGTCATTATTGTTTGTTATCTTCTATGTTCCAGAGACAAAAGGATTGAGTTTGGAAGAAATAGAATCAAAGATTTTAAAATGAAGGTCTATGGAGATCTTCAATCTCCTTTGATGATGTAGATACAAAAGACGGTATCTTTCCAATGGCAGTGCAAACCAGAGTTTTGAATGACCTAAGCTGGAGTTGTTATGTTCTTTAATGAAAAAGTTTATAACCTAAAATAGACCAATATTTTCCTTTTACAACAATTGTTAATATATTTTATGTTATTTTTAAGCTTACATATAGTCAAATGAGATTTGAGATGTCAACATGGCTTGTCTAGTTGGTAAAGTGGGGATGGTGATATTCCCCCATCATGGTTCAATTCTACTAGTATATGTTAGCCCCTTGTGGGCCATTATGGCCATGCAAGTGGGTTGAATGTGGTGATGGATGAAATTCCTAGCCTTAGTGCCAATGACTTCCCACTTCAATGTTGATTGGGCTACACTAATAGTCAAAGGAAGTGTATTTAAAAAAAGAGATTTGAAATGGAACATGTGCTAGAACTCCAAAAAAAAAACTTATGTTAAGATATTACTCATAGGTTTGTCTTAATCTTTAACATCATTTTGTCGCCTCGTCACATTATTTTGTATTACCTATGTTTTATTGTCAAAACTAGAGGTCATGACATGTAAGTGACAAATATTCCCCCCTACTTTGTCCATTCTATTTTTAACATCTTAATTTGGTATATTGCAAGTTTATGCTATTTCATGGTATGATCGAGTTTTGAAAATTGCCCTGATTGTTTATTGTTCCAATGAAAAATTATGACAAAAATAATATTTTAGCCAATGATATAAATGTCGTATAGACTATCATCTATTTTATTGGATTTTCTAGTTTTTGAATACTTCATACAACAATTTAGAGACCATTTTGTGGGGAATTCTAGATATGTGAACCCTTAGGTCAGATATATTCAATATTTTTTAAAAGTTAATGTTGTATATGAAATTTGTCAAATTTGGTTTACTTAAAATCTAGGGCTATGTTACCTCACAAACTAGCACCTTCATATTAAAATCCAAAAGATTGGTACTAGTCTGCAGGCAACTAAGAGGGAGGCCAATGTCACCTCACCAACCCTCTTCACAATTTATGTTGGCTCTTTTCCAACTCAAGGGGGGATGCCCTAAGGTAGGATTGTTAAAGCTTAGGCAATACGAGCTCAATGTGAAATGGAGTAACTTTAGTAAAACAAGTGTTGTAGTATAGGCTTTAAAAAAATTGGGATGATCATGACTAGTGTCAAGTCCATTGGGAAAGTGGAGTCAAAAATCAATTACCAAGGGCGATAACGATGAGATTGAAAGTGAATATAGCCCTGATAAAAGATTTACAGACCATTTATCTTGCTGTCCACTAGTGTAGAAAGTTACTTGTAGGACTTCTTGATGAGGAAAACCAGCAATACATGTATGAATGGATGTCTAAAAATTGATATCATAAACATAGTAGAAAATTCAAATTAAGATAAAGGATGCTACATTATATTACTAAGGATATACACAAAGATAAATAATAGGGGAATGAGCCACAATTAAAGTCTTCTTAATAAGGGAACTATCTTCTTAATTAGGAATAGAAGCTACCCATGTCATTTCAGCCATTCAAACTTCTTGATGCAAGTGACCTCCAACATTGGTATTCAACAATATCGACCATAAGAACATATGTTACAAAGGTAAAAATCTCCCAACTTTCCATTATCTTCAATATTTTCAACAAAAGATCAAAGGGGAGAGCTCCCTAAATCCTACCTCACTCTCAAATGAACTCTTATATAGGTTTGATCTCAACTCCTTATATAATAAACAAATAATTGTTTTCCTAGATCCATTAATTCTTGAAGCAATACAATAAAATATTACATTTCTAACCTCCTCAATAAGCTCCTTACTAAAAGTAGAAGTGAGTTGTTGAGATCCACTTTTCACTTGTAGAAGAAACAATGAAATAATCATCCTCCGCAAGGAAAACAAGATAATAATGTTCTCATCTAACTAACTTCATGAGACATTTTTAAAATAATGAGTTAGTTAAGAACAACCTCCAAAAATAGCCAAGAACGCAACAACCTCATGTCATTAATTGATTTTGATAGGTGCTTCAACAACCTCCATAAAGCTTAAGAGATATTGCTCCATTTATAGTCTTCAACGAAATGTCATAAGATCCTCCATAAGTGGGACACCTCCATGATCATGTACCATAAATCCTCAATAAGTGACACACCGCTTTCATTTATGGACAAACCATGGACTTAGGGTAGCTCCAAGTGATAAGTAAAGGCCATGCTTCATAAATCCTCAATAAGTGACACCGCTTTCATTTATGGACAAACCATGGACTTGGGGTAGCTCCAAGTGATAAGTAAAGGCCACGCTTCAATCAATAAATGCATCTCTTGTAAATCACAACTCCATGTTAAAAGCAGCTCCATGGATGATGTCACCACATGTGTGTCATACAATACCCTTCCATTGTAAGCTTGAACCTTCACAATTAAAGATGGCTCAATAGCACGTCCAACTTAGATCATATATATGTCATCCCTTATCTAGAACAAGACATCGTATGAATGGAGTAAGGGGGTGGTCCCATTACATTGCATTAAAATATGAATATTTGTGAGCATATGTGCCCCATTTGAAAAATTTTGAGGTCTAAAATGAGCTTCCTCAATAAAACAATAAAATAATAGTTAAAATAATAAAGTAAGAAATGAATTTTTAAAGGGAAAGAAAGAAAACTATTTTTTTAGTCAAATTTGAGTAAACCTATAAAAAAATGTGCTATCAACATCAACTTCAAAAGAACCAATATGATTCAAGATGATGATGTTAACCATAAGGGTAAATAATTTTGGAGGGAAATAAAGAAAACTATTTTTTTCAATCAAATTTAAGTAAACCTTCAAGGAAATGAGTTGAAAATTCAATTAAAAAAATAATTTTCTTTCTTTCCCTCCAAAATTATTTACACTTATGGTTGACATCATTGACTTGAATCCTATTGGTTCTTTTAAAGCTTAGCACATTTTTGTTTTGAGACCCATTTTTTTACCTCAAAATTTATGTAATGAACCTGATGTCATCTCACAAGCTCGTGGGCTTAAAAATGCAAACGACTAACCCATGATTTGGTCAAGTCGTGGAATGAAAGGAGGAAGTGGCCCACCAAGTAATATAATAATATAGTTTACCTCAACATACATTCCATTGCATCGATTAAGGTAGAGATGTCAATGTATGGAGGGAGTAATGAAGGGGGTGTCTCTGTCATTAAATAACACAATTGATCTCCATAGTCTAAGGTACCAAAAGGATTAATGGATCTTGAGGAGTAGAGAGGACAACCCCATTGACACATAAAACAATAATAAATTGTCTCCACATATATGCCAATGAGGGTATACTCCATAAAGGTCTTGTACCATGAAAACATAAGTGGTATTTCCTAGTAAACCCCACCGTAAGCCAAAGTTAATAAAAGGGGGCCATGTGTTACACCCTTCTTAGTGACAAACACCATGATCAGATGATCTAGATTTTATTAGTGAAACGAAATGAATACAGATCTGTAATATTAACACAGAGATTCAATGAACAATAACAGAGATACAATAAAACTTGGCTTATATTAATAAATAAATATGTTGAAACTGTAAAATGCAGATTGAAACAAGCTTGCTAGAATGGTGGTGGCTTATCTCTGAGAAGAGATGTGACGGATGTGCTCATTCACAAGAAGATGAGTACAATGAGGCTCTGAAATCCTTTTTTACAATAAACATGAATGTCAAAACCTTAGACATCCAAAAATCTAACCCTAGGAGATGAAGTGCCAAGAGTCATGTGGGCCCTGTTGGGGTAAGTTGGTACATCAACTTTACAGGGTCGTAACTTTTGCATACGATCTTTCTTTTAGGCACACGATAGTTTGTTGGAAAGGTCTATCCGAGAACTACACATTATGCCATCAGACTCTGACTTCGTCAAATGTCTGATTGTGACGGACCCTAAAAACATTGTTTAGGGCCTCAAAACAGCACCGGAAGTTCAGGACCCAAAAACTAGGAAATAATTGTCAAACTGAAAAACTGCCAAGATGAGCCAGTTGGAATAGGTGGTTGGCCACAGATATCCACCTGGATCAATCCTACCCCCTTAAGAAGCAATGGTCTCCATTGCATTGAGTTCCCCCATCAGATGAGGAAATTTATGTTGGATTTGGCCCCAGGTGAGCCACTTGCCTTGGTGCAAGAGTTGCCCTACTTTGACAACCCGATAAAGTTGGATCCTCTGCTGGCGAGTGCCCTTGACATGTGTGTCCACGATCTAATCAGTGGATGCATGTTCCATGCAGTCAAGGTTGAGTTATGTTGGTGTCAATTGTTCGACTATCTCTGAGGTGTCCAATAATGGTGGAAAATATGGCCGAAGGAGATCCACATTGAACATTGGGTGCAAGCCAAGGAAGGGGGGAATATTGAGCTCAAAAGCATTGTCGCCCACAGGCTTGGTGATTGTGTAAGGTCCAAAGCGGAGTCACTGAAGCTTCTGATGGGGCCCTGTAAGGCATTATTTTACGAGTTTACCTGGGTGGTTGCAAGGGGTAGTGCAACATCCATGGGACCCAATGGTTGAAATCTCATCCCCACCTAAAAGGGGTTATGGTCGGTTGAGCTATGTATGGCTTTGTTGTAGCTATGTTGAACATAGGGAAGACTTTCATCCCATGTGCGGAGGTGCCTGGAATTGTACATGCACAGGATATGCACATTCATTCGGTTGACGACCTCGGTTTGGCCATTCGTCTAGGGGTGGAAGGCAGTGGATTTGTTGAGCTTAGTGTCCAGCAGTGACCAGAGGCTTGACCAGAATGTGTTGAGGAACCGATTGTCTCGATCTGAGATAATGGTTCGTGGTATTCCAAAATGTACCCACACTTGTTCAAAGAAGAGCTTAGCAGTGGCCTTCGCTGTGATATTCTTCTTGCAAGCAACCATAATCGTCATCTTGGAAAAATGATCAACAACCACAAAAACATAGTCATTTCCCCGCTTGGTGGATAGAAGACCTGACATGTATTCCATTGAGATGGATTCCCACGACCCGTCAAGAGTAGGTAGAGGGGTTTAAATGCCTTGTTTCTTAGTGGTCGGTTTGGCAATAATGCAGGCAGTGCAAGACCTGGTATACTTGTTGGCATCCTGTCGAAGTTTTGGCCAGTAGAAATGTTGTTGCAACACTGACATTGTCTTTTCTACGTCGAAGTGTCCTGCCACCCGACTGTAGTGGGATTCCCAAATCAACTTTGCTCGCTCGCTTGATGGAACACAGAGATGGCCCAGACAACACAGCAGCCCGTCTTGAAGATGGAAATTAGTGGTAGTTGTGTTTGCGCCCAACATCTTGTAGGTGGTGGCGACGTCAGGATCTTTCTCATAGAGTTGGGGCCATCCGGAGGTCTCGTGGCCGCAATAGTATATCATCATGGTGAGTGTCGTGACTGGAGGTCAGCCGAGGAAATCAACGACGCAGTTGGTACTTCTTGTCTTATACTTGACGTTGAGGTGGAACTGCTGCAAGTATGTGGACCACTTCTGATGGCGGTCATTCTACAATTTTCCTTGTGTCTGCATGAACTGCAACATCTTATGATCAATGTGGATGATTGTCTCCTTCCTGAAAATGTAATGCCTCCATTGGCAGTAGGCTTGCACAATGGAGTACATTTATTTTTCGTAAGTAGGGTACTTACAGACGAAATTTGATAGTGTCTCACTATGATAGGCCACAGGGTGGTCGTGTTGAGTGAGAACAGTGCCCATAGCATAGTCTGAAGCATTTGTTTCGATCTCAAAGGGTTGTTGCAGGTTGGGTAATGAAAGTATTGGGGTTGAGCACAAGCGCTGCTTCAAATCATCGAACGCTTGTTGTTGGGACAGGCCCCACACAAACTTTGTCTTAGCACCACCCCTGGTTACTTAGTTGAGGGCCCATGCAATATAGGAGAATCCCAACACGAACCTGCGATAGAAATTGGCAAGGCTTAAGAAGCTCTGAAGCTCAGTGAGCGTGGTTGGGGCTGGTCAATTATGGATGACCTGGATATTGGTTGGATCCACATGCACACCATGCTTATCAACTATATATCTTAGGTATTGGACCATGTCCATGTCGAAGGAGCATTTCTTCAAGTTAGCATATAGCTTGTGTTGTTGCGGAGTGTGCAGAACCTGTTGAATATGCTGCAAGTGTTCCGCCCAAGTCTTGTTGTAGATGAGGATGTCATCCAGATACACCACTACAAAAGAATTGGTGAACGACCGCAAGATATTGTCCATCATCCTCATGAAAGTTGTTGGTGCATTTATCAAACCAAATGACATGACCATCCATTCAAAAAGACCTTCTTTTGACTTGAAGGCAATCTTTTATACATATGTCTGCTCTATTGAGACCTGATGGTAGCCAGACTTCAGATCAATCTTACTGAAGTATTTGGCTCCCTTGATTTGATCAAGGAGATCGTCAATTCGGGGAATCGGGTATCGGTCCCTGACTGTGATTTTATGTAGGGCTCGATAATCAATGCAAAGTCGTTAGGTCTCGTATTTCTTCTACACAAGCACGATTGGGCTTCCACAAGGTGATAAGTTGGGTCGGATGTGCCCCTTGTGGAGTAGTTCTTGGATCTGATGCTTGATCTCCTCATTTTCTAACAGAGAGCGACGATAGACTGGCCCATTGGGTAGCGGTGCATTGGGGGTCAGATCGAAGAAATGTTTGACCTGACAGTGCAGAGGTACCCCAGTAGGTGAGGAGAAGATGTATTTGTATTCTTCCATGACCTTATCCACTTGCTTCTGTTGCATGGAGAGGTCAGTCACGGAGGCCATGGATGTGGTTGCAATCTTTCGCTCACTTTGAGAGAGAATCACGAAGAAGACAAACTTCTCAGTCTGATAGATTACCTTCCTGCATTGCTTGGCAAAGATCAAGGAAATGGCACTAGGTGGGACTACCTTGGGTATCCTGTACAATTTCCTGTCCAAATTAATAATAACACTGCGAGGCCTATACTCATATACAACATGACGTTTCCATAAATAAGGTTGGCCCAAAAGAACTTCACAAACTTCAAGGGGAGCAACATCACACAATACCTCATCTTTGAAGGGCTTGATGTTGTAGGACAGGAAACACTGTTGGTTGACGCAAAGATCGCATCCTTGGCGGATCCATCCGATGGTGTAGGGTTGTGGGTGTGGCGTTGTCGGCAGGGCTAGCTGCTTGACGACCTTCACTAAGATGAGGTTTTTCTGGATACTGCTATCAACGATGAAATGCATTGGGGTGTCTTTCACCCACATTTGTGAATGAAATATGCACTCTCCTTCCTCTTGCTCATCAAGTTCACCAGGTTGGATCTTGGTGGTAGCTGTTGAAGATTGAGTAGCTTCGAAAGATATCCTTATTTTATTTGACCAAGACAAAACCTAAAGAATGTTATCATATTATATTTATTAATACGGCCCTATTGTGCCTTAGTAAAAGTTGCCCCTATTATGCCTTGACAATTAAATGTAATTTAATTGGGTAAATTGACAGGTTGGCTCTGACCCTAATTTAGGGAGGACAGACTATTATTTATAAGGAGGGATATCACCTCACTTTCTCACTCACTCAATGAGCTCTGCAACAAGAAGGATAAGTGTGCAAGTCTTGGAGGAGTAGTTGTTGCAACTGGGGGTGACGTCATAGAGGGTTTTATGGTCTATCTCTTAGTAACTATTGGTTAAGTGGTGTGCTACTCTTCCTAGTGAAGGAGTAGAGGAGGATCTTTTTCTTTGTTAGTTCTCTCTTGAGAGAGAAGCATTGTTCTTGGTTGGATAATCTATATTGAGGAAGTTTGTTGGGTTTTCTCCCCATAGAGGGTTTCCCAAGATAATCTTTGTGTCTCTCTTGTTACTGTGATTGTATCTCTTTCAGTGATCTTATATATGAAGCTAATATTCTAGATTATTGTAATAATAGAGAAGAACCGTAACTGGTAGCTGTATAAGTAAAATAATAACATGGTATCAGAGCAAGCCTGAAAGAGACCAACTCACATTTTATAAGAAGTGGCTAGCATCAACGCACTCTTTCCAAATTCCAGTTTTCAGTATTGCAGCTGCTGCAGAATTAGGGTTTCTACATAAACCCTAAAGATGACATTTTCACTGTTTGAGAAGGACGTTGGAGAAAGTAACTACACCTAGGAGCTCGCCCTAGAAGGGTGCATCTAGTCCCTGGATCTTAATTCTGAGATTTGAAAGTTGAAAAATTAGGGTTTCCTCATAAACCCTAAGTCCGGTTGCAGTTGTTGCAGAATTTGTGACAGATCTCATTCTTGACTCAACAATCTCTCTAGTAAGGTCTAAAACCCTCATCTTGAAAATTTATTTGTTTACTTGTTCCAGGCAGGATGACTACCAGTACCAAGCTTGACGAAAAGATTGAAGGAGTTAACGACTTCCGAGCATGGAAGTATCGAGTGATGCTCATTCTAGAATAGAATGACCTTGTAAGCTTTGTTGAATAAGATATTGAAGAGCCAGAGGAAGATGTGGCCAAATACAAATATAAGAAAGATCTAATCAAAGCAAAGAGAATTATTGTTAATTCCGTCAAGAACCATTGGATTCCTCATGTCTCAGCATTAAAAACCCAAAATCAAATGATGGATGTTGTATCCCGCCTATTTGAAGGCAAGAACATCAATCAGAAAATTACCTGGAGGACACAACTCAAGAATGTGAAGATGAAAAATTCAAAAAGCATTCAATCTTACTTCACAAGAGTGTCTCATATTAAAGAACAGTTGGAAGCTATTGGAGACTCAGTCGAAGAAGCTGAGATAACGATGACCACGTTAAATAGTCTTCCAAATTCTTGGGAATCCTTCATCCAAGGAATCTTCTCTAGAAGAAAGTTAACTCAGTTCAGCAGGTTGTGGGAAGATTGTACTCAAGAAGAAGCCAGATTAGAGGCAAGAAAGGAAAAGATAGAGAACAATGAAGATCAAGCACTAACAGTTCATGCAAGAAAAGGAAAGAACAAGAAACAAGTAAACTCTCATAAAAGATTTCAGAAGCCTCACAAGAGACAAGACTCCCATAAAGATATCTCGAGCTTCAGATGCTTCATTTTCCAGAAGATGGGACATATTGCAAGAAATTGTCCCCAAGCAAAAGACCAAGATAAAAACATGAAGTTTAAAAGGCATCATGCTCATTTTACAGGAGAAGATGAACTTCGTCAGAAAAGAACAAAAGAAGATGATCCAGATGAACTTTATCTTTTGTGATATAAGACTTAGCACTCCTGAAGCACTTGATTCATGTCAAGCGATATTGATAGCTATATCTCACACTAAAACTTCAGAAAGTATAAGAACTGGAGAATTGGTGTATCATGAGGGTCAAGTACAAGTTGTGAAGAAGTATCATCATTCATCCAGACATCATACATATCAAAGCAAGAACTCTGGAAAATACACGCTCCAGGTATGCACCCCTCATATTTGATTTCAGTTTTAAAGTTTATTAACATTAAATATTATGCATTTCTTATCCTAGCTTGTTGGATCATTATCCCTGGTACGAGAATCCAACAAGATCTCATTTAAAATTAAGAAATAGTTTTTGTGCTCGGGGGTGGCATATGTAAATGTCTATGGTTGGGTGACAATGATGTGACATTGTCTATGGTAAAACGAGCACATTAGAATAGAACTCAAAGTGTTTTGCAGTTTCCCGATGAGAAGACTTGGTCAATGGATAATGAGGCCACCTTGACAGGAAGCAGAATTCGTTTGAAGTATGACTCAACTTTTCATATTAAGACTTGGTATCCAAAACCAAGTATATCCTATAGAGACTCTGAAGAAGTCAAAGGCTTAGAGGGAGAAGGCGTGACAACCCATGTATTTGAGATTGTGTTACCCCCAGTACCAGATGGTGCGGATTGATCACTCTTCAGATCATCAGGAAAAGTTAGTAGATCCAGAAGGGCCTACACAGAACCATTACAGTAATCAGGAAGAAACTGGTATGGTCCCGTGAAACTTTGCGATATGCAAAGCCATATAGCTTTGGTGTGCCATATTAGAGGGAGCAAATGGCTCCGAAGATTATATAGACTCAGAGGGAGTCAAGCTCCAAAGGGAGCATGGAGACTCAGAGTGAGCCTAATCTCAGAGAAGATCAGATGAAGACAACTTCCAAGACTGATAGACAAATTCCATAAGTTGAGAAGACTAGATCCTAGCTTCAAAGACTTCTAGGAGATGTGAAATCTCCTAAGAAGATTCACTTGTTTCAGTGACAGAGGAAGAAGCCAATCAGAAGGATTGGGATATGGATTTTTCTTTGAGACCAAAAGGGAAGTCAATAGGTGACTTCCAAATATTGATCTAGCATATCAAGCATGTTGCAGATAACAGTATAAATATGTACAAAGACTTATTTGTGTCCAGAGGATTCTCTCAGCTAGAGGGAGAAGACTATGACAAGACACTTACTCCAATAATCAGAAGAAGTATATATCAACCATGATCCATTAAAAGAGGCCAATGCAGTATGAGATTCAGAGAGAGCAAATGAATTTGTTATCATGATAGAGTACAGGAGCTACTCTCGGAGTTCAACAACTACAGTAAGAATTGAGCAATCATTCTCAATTTCAGAAAAGACAGTTGCAAGTGCAGAGTCCCAGTTCGAGAAGGAACAGTTGCAGAGATAGTAGAGGACATACTCTTTGACAATGAGACAGAAATTGCTTTACAGAAAGCACATAGAACCATCACATGATTGTGTTGATTGTGTTGATTGAGTTGCAATTGAGTAAGTGTACCAAGTTGGTACAATGTGATGTGAAAATTTGGTTCGAAGAGCATGAGGACAAATATATATTTTGCGGTGAAAGACATGTTCACCTGATTATGGAAAAACATGTGATGATGTACCTAAAGGGTACAATCGATTATGGCCCCAGATATATCTCAGATTATGAGATAAATATTTGTAGGTTGTGTCACGGATTGGAAAAAATACATCCGGATGTTGCTTTAGTATGGGATCAATTGTGATCTCGTGATTCAATTAGAAGCAGACCTATATGGCACTTAGTTCTGCAGAGGCAGAGTATGTGACAACTGTTAGAATATAATGGATGTGCTCGTTTTACCATTGACAATATCACTATTGTCACCCAACCATAGGCCGAAGCCACCCTCCGAGCACCTTAACCTTGACAGAGAATCACTTCGGAAGCAAACCCTAGGGTAGATAGCCAAACAAAGGATAGCACACATTTTCCCAAGGATAACGCATCAAACAATAGTTGATCAGATAGTCCAAACCATAACCAAGAGATAGTCTAAGACAAAACCGAAATCTGCTAGCTACAGCAGCTGCAACGGCATCTCTCCTCCAAACCTGCGCAGAAACTGGGCAACTGCAGTGCGCACAAGTGTTTCTTGAGAATGCCCGCCAGAATGAAGACTGACCTCCTATATTTATAGTAATTCTGGCTAACTGCCTGGGCCGACTTCTCATTCTGGGTATCTGTTTGTTCAGTATATATTACTTCTTCTGCCCGACTTCTTCTCTTGTAGGATAATAACCTAATACCAATTATCCTCTTGAGCTGACTTGTCTTCTAGGGTTATTATCCAACTCATTAGGGTTCCTTCTTGCTTCCTGGAATATTCTATTCTCGTCAAGTTTACACGTGGAGGTAAATACCTCCCGTGGCTACCATAATATTAACACTCCCTCCTAGCTAGGGAGGTATTACAGGTAATGGTCTTGAGCACAAACATACCATTCACCCGGTAGCATCAACATAGTTGTATAGACTATCTCATGACTAGATCATGAGCACCATCATCGCCATCAGTGTCATCGGCTGCATCATCTCTCGAAACCATACTCTATCGAAGTAATTTAGACATGATGCTAGATAAGTCACTCACACCATGGAGTGACACAAGAGCCATTCTTCTAATCTGGACATATTTCCTAGAAAAATAAATGTCCTGAACCATTTTCCGTCTGGGAAATCTCTGCCATTGATCATCTATCTAGCTGATAATCATTTTCAACATTGTTGATAGTCTTCAAGGCAATCAGAACAATACCATTCAATAGAACACAATTGTGTCTATTCATAGTAGTACAGAACTACAATCCAGTGGTACACTACCACACCAAGTAGCACATAGGTACTTGATCAGTGACGTATAGTCACAAACAGTGGAACACATCCACCACAATAGTATACATCTACTGTCTAGAGACATACAGTCTTCATAACAATCATCCGATATCAACCTGCACAGAAACAATGTTATGATATAAACTGAATCATCTGGGCCATTCTTCCACTCACATCTGTGAGATCTTGGAAGAGCATCTGCCCTCAAAAGGTTAAACATCAATGATGATCTATCTAGACTATTCTTCTCAAGCAAGGAAGAATAATTGTCCTGATTTCTGAGCCTGGACCATTCCCCACCCTGGGCCATTCCTCCGACACTAGACAAAGTGTAACCTGGAGAGAATGAGTCTGCCCTAAGTAATGTATGTCCCTGATTGGTGAACCTGGACCATTCCCCACCTTGGGCCATTCCTTCGGCACTAAACAAAGTGCAACCTGGAGAGAATGAATCTTCCCTAAGGAATGACTGTCCGAACCATTTCCCATGTTAACCACAAGAGGAAATTAATGTCCTACACCAACCTCCAAAACAGATCATTCCCCATGTTAACCACAATGGGAAAGCGTTGTCCGACGAGGCGGGCCAGTCTTCTTGAGTAACCCTCAAGAAGAGAGACTTCCCTAGACCACTCCCCATGTTAACCAAAATGGGAAGTCGTTGTCTATGGTACATCAGCAATCCATCGAACCATTTTCATTACAAAAATGACTGTTCTATTTGGACCATTTTCCGAACTAGAAAATGCTTGTCTGTCAGAAATCTCAAACCACTTTCCGAATTGGAAAGGAACTGCTCATCTTGGACCATTTTTCGAACTGAAAAATGACTATCCATTAATTAATAACACATCAGTGCTCCCTCCCAACCTGGAAGTCATCTCCACAAGCTCTAGCTTGAGTATGCAAACTCTTTCATCTTGGATAGAAGCTTTACCAAAATGCCTGCTTATCTGCCCATCTGTGGAGATATATGTATATATTGGAGAACCACTTCTCTTTTCTGGACTTCATCATGGAGAATGTAATGCTTGATCTCAAGGTACTTTGGTCTTTATGGAACACTGGTTTTTCTCTGAAATATTCATATAACTCTGATCAATATAATGTGTCATTATTGGATTCATATTTTGTTCCCCATTAGCTCATAACATCGTGGCAAGGATCAAACTGGAACATATCCATGTGGCACTTGTTCTGTTATTGTGAGATCTTTGTCATGGTTTGGCAATCCATCATCCTGATCTTCTGAGTAATCATTCTGATACAATATCTCTGTTATAGAAAGTCTTCACCACGCTTCTGTTGTGTATTGGAGGTTCTCCACCAAGTTATCTTCTTCCATCTGCATACAAGGGTCTCTTTCTGGTATACCTCAAAGCCTTGAGGTTTCTCTTCATGTGCTCTTTGTTCAATTGCTCTGGAGAAAAATCTTTGCATTCATCTGATGTAGAAATCCAACCCATGGATGATATAATGACTTATGTAGAGTTGTGTCTGGTTTACTGGAATAAGTAATCATCATAGTCTTCTCCCTCCATCTGGGAGAACCTCTAGTTCTGGATCTTGCAATGCTTGCATATATACACTGTTCTTCATCACATCTTTCAGTTTCTCTTCTTGATTGCTTTTAGTGAGTTCATATCAAGCTGGTAATCTTGTGATTCTTAATACAGTGACTAGTTGTTCTGGCTTCTCTTTCTTTCTTGGAATCTTCATGTTCTTCCTGATGTTTTTCTGTAGCTCTTGGGTCCATGGAGTTTCTTATAGATTCCATGCCCTAAGGATTCCACTTCTTCCTTTCATTATAGGATCACGGATGTGGATGGACAACCAGGGATACTTCTTCTGAGGTCAAATTGAACACGTATTGCCTTTCATGGTTGCTACCATGGATATATATTTCATCATCTTCAATGGATCATAGGATTAGCTCCCTCTTAATCCTTGCTTCATGTATGAGTGCATGTTTTTCTTTTGGAAATATATAATCAGCTCTCTCCATCTAGGAGAGTCCACGCTTATGTTTGCATCCTTATTCCCTTCTGCAAAGTGTTATAAGTATTTCCTCTTGATTGTTGACTTCTTTCTATCTTTGCTTCTTCTAAGTCTCTTCAGGATTGATTCTGATTTCGGCTTATCTTGTAATAGCTTCCACATGATTTGTTTGATGTATTTCATGATAGCAATCCTTATCTTGTTGTTCTTCCATAGGCATAGTTCTTCTTGGAACATATTATCTCCTAAGAGATAGATATATAATATATGTACAGAGATTATGCAAACAAGATATGTACAAGAACTAACAAGAGTATTGTTACCTTCAGAAGAAGAAGTCTTTTTCATCCTGCTTAGTCTTCTTTGTAGGTTCCTTTTCTTCGGCAACTGATGCTTCGTGTGTCCCTTTCCTTTTCTTTAGCTCGGGACAATGATTCTTGTAGTGACCATACTTTCGACAGTTGAAGCATTGTATTTCTGAAATATCTTTCTCTTGATTTGGCTTCCTCCTTGAACCAAACTTCCTTTTGTTCCTGAAATTCTTGAATCTCGTTGTGAAGGATTGATCATCATACTTCTATTGGGGTTTCTCTTTTGCACTGATCTTGGATTCTTCTTGAGCACAGCAAACCCAAAGTTCTTCAAATGTAGGATACTCCTTCCTTGTGTTCATGCTTGTGGCAAATGCATCCCATGTCTTGGGAAGACCATTGAGTACTATGTTTACCAATTCCTTCTCTGAAATGATCTCTTCAATAACTTGTAGTTGATCTCTTAACTAGGAGATCTTCACAAAGAATGATGTTATGCTATCATCATCATTCATCTTCATGTCATGGAGCTCATTCTTTAGACTCGTTACTTGTCCAATGTTTCTGACTGAGAAGAGGTTTGTTAGGGCATCGTACATCTTCTTCAATGAGTCAAGATGGGAGATGTAGGATATCAAGTGGTCTTTTATGGAGTCCACTATGATACTCATGGCATTGATGTCATTGTCTTTGAACTTCTCCA
The DNA here is from genome assembly GCA_009831015.1 of Picea engelmannii. Taxonomy (NCBI): domain Eukaryota; kingdom Viridiplantae; phylum Streptophyta; class Pinopsida; order Pinales; family Pinaceae; genus Picea; species Picea engelmannii. Next base: position 252,468 of record ML811806.1, read on the forward strand.
TAGCTGCAACGTTTTGTGGTTCCTTCTCTTTTCCTTCTTCAAACTCTGGTTTCACGATATCCAATACTTTATTCTTGGCAAGGATGAGGTCAATCCTTGTCTTCCACGCTCTGAAGTTAGAAGCTCCATCTAACCTTTTTTCTGACTTCATGGAGTAAGTCATGGCTTCTTTGACTTGGTCAACCCTAAATTTGACCAAAAACTCAAACTTGATATCTTGGCTTGCTGAGAGTACCAGGAGATGCGCTAGGCTAAGGCACACTGGTCTATCCGAAAATTAGGTCAATTCCTTCACTTAAGGTGCCTCAACGAGAGGGTTAGGGTTTTTGCAACTGCACCTACTAGTAACCCTAGTGATAGTGCTTTGGTGATTGATCCTACTAGAAACCCAAGCAGCAGTGCTTCAACGAGCTTGATATCCTTATGGTTATGCTCCCTTCCAGTGGTTAGACTGAATGAAGTAGGTGGGGCCCATAACCTGTTAGAATATAATGGATGTTCTCGTTTTACCATTGACAATATCACTATTGTCACCCAACCATAGGCCGAAGCCACCCTTCAAGCACCTTAACCTTGACAGAGAATCACTCCAGAAGCAAACCCTAGGCTAGATAGCCAAACAAAGGATAGCACACTTTTTCCCAAGGATAGATCATCAAACAATAGCTGATCAGATAGTCCAAACCATAACCAAGAGATAGTCCAAGCCAAAACCGAAATCTGCTAGCTGCAGCAGCTGCAACAGAAACTCTCCTCCAAACCTACGTAGAAACTGGGCAACTGCAGTGCGCACAAGTGTTTCTCTGCAATTCTGAGAATCCCTGCCATAATGAAGACTAGCCTCCTGTATTTATAGTAATTCTGGCTAACTGCCTGGGTTGACTTCTCATTCTGGGTATCTGTCTGTTCAGTATATCTTATTTCTTCTGGCCAACTTCTTCTCTTGTAGGCTAATAACATAATACCAATTATCCTCTTGAGTTGACTTGTCTTCTAGGGTTATTAGCCAACTCATTAGGGTTTCTTCTTGCTTCCCGGAATATTCTATTCTCGTCAGGTTTACACGTGGAGGTAAATACCTCCCGCAGCTACCATAATATTAACAACAACATGGTCATCTTGTAGCGAAGGAATGTGGCTTTGGAAGTTGATTACAGAAATTGCTTGATCTCGAGTTAAAGGAAACTTGTATCTTTTATGACAACCAGAGTTGCATAAAGTTGTCAGTGAACCCAGAGTGTCATGACAAGTCCAATCATATCGAGATCAAATACCACTATGTTTGGTACATGGTACATAAGGGAGTAGTAAAACTCCAGTATATTTCCACCGACGAACAGGTAGCAGATGTATTGACCAAGCCCCTATCCAGAGTCAAGTTCGAGTATTTCATAGACAAGCTTGGAGTGATCCAGAAAGACTTCTCTAGTAGTGAGAAGTGATTGTTTTCTCCAGTAGTGAGATTTGTTCCCCAGTAGAGGGAAGTGATGTGATCCCCATTAGAGGGAAGTGATGCGATCCCCATTAGAGGGAGGTGATGTGATCCCCAGTAGAGGGAAGTGATGAGCTACCCCAGCGCAGGTTGGTAACCCCAACGCATGTTGGTACGCTACCCCAGCGCAATTTCGTAACCCGAACGCAGTCTGGTACGCTACCCCAACACAAGTTGGTACGCTACCCCAACGCAGGTTGGTAACCCCAACATAGGCCGGTACGCTACCCCAGCACAGGTTGGTAACCCCAAGGAAGGTTGGTACGCTACCCTGACGCAGGTTAGTAACCCCAACACAAGTTGGTACGTTACCCCAGCGTAGGTTGGTAACCCCAACGCAGGCTGGTATGCTACACCAACGTAGCTTGGCAACCCCAACGTAGGATGGTATGTTATTCTAGTGAAAGTGAATAAACCTAATATGATATATAGATCTATGAATGATAACAAGACAATGACCAAGTATGCAGAAGTGTAGAAGAAGTGATGTTGACCGTGACAATAAGAATACCTTCCTTGCTAAGAGGGAGTGTTGAAGATTGAGTATCTTCGGAAGATATCCTTATTGTATTTGACCAAGACAAACCCTAAAGAATGTTATCATATTATATTTATTAATATGGCCCTATTGTGCCTTAGTAAAAGTCATCTCTATTATGCCTTGAAAATTAAATGTAATTTAATTGGGTAAATTGACAAGTCATCCCTGACCCTAATTTAGGGAGGTCGGACTACTATTTATAAGGAGGGCTAGCACCTCACTTGCTCACTCACTCAATGAGCTCTGCAACAAGAAGGATAAGTGTGCAAGTCTTGGAGGAGTAGTTGTTGCAACCGGGGGTGACGTCATAGAGGGTTTTATGGTCTATCTCTTGGTTAAGTGGTGCGCTATTTTTCCTAGTGAAGAAGTAGAGGAGGATCTTCTACTGTGTTAGTCCTCTGTCGAGAGAGAAGCATTGTTCTTGGTTGGCTAATCTATATTGAGGAAGTTTGTTGGGTTTTCTTCCCCTAGAGGTTTTCCCAGGATAATCTTTGTGTCTCTCTTGTTATTGTGCTTGTATCTCTTTCAGTGATCTTATATATGCATCTAATATGCTAGATGATTGTAATAATAAAAAAGAACTGTAATTGGTAGTTGTATAAGTAAAATAACAACAGTAGCAATGGTGGCACTAGGTTCCACGTCAATGATCTGCCTCCCCTTTTATGGTTCTGACTCAGATTCGAAACCCACATCTAATTTGAAGGCTTTCATCTCAGCCACCAATGATTGCTTTGAGTGACAATAAGAGGTGTTATGCCAGGGGCTCTTATGGAAGTCACACCACTTCTTGGTATCTTTCTTCATCTTTCCATTTTCCTTCTTTGTTTGCAACTTATATTGGTTGTCCTAAGGTTGTCCCTCTTTGCTCGGCCCTTTCTTCTATTGGTTGGGGCTTCCCTTGCTCGACTTTTGCTGGGAGGGGTTCCCAGACCCAAATTGTCATGGTTTGTGTTTAAGCTTTTGCTCGATTTTGACAGCATATCGATAAGTCGTGCCCAAGGATGAGATGTCAAGAAACTCTATTTTTGCCTGGATGTATCTATGCATACCACCATGGTACTTGAGCACCAGATGTCTCTCAGAATCTTTGATACCCAGCTTGGTGCGCAAGGTATGGAAGATATTTGTGAACTCTGGCACTGCTTGGTCCCTTACCTGCCATAGTGTGGTCCATTTTGTATACAGGTCGTCATAACTTCCGACAGGGTAGTATTGTTCCTTAATAGCATCCCTGAAGGACTCCCATGTGAGTGGAATTGTAAATAATGATGGTTCCTCTATTTCCTTTTGCTTACAAAATGTCTCCCACCAATCTTTGATATGGGGGATGACTTTGAGGAGCGCAAAAGTAATATTTTCTCTATTCGAAAAGTTATGGACAGAAAAATACCCTTCCAGCAAATTCAACTATTTGTCTACAGCATATGCGTCTATATGACCTTCAAATATAGGAATATCAAAATTGATATGTACCTTGAAGGGGGAAGTGCCTCCTCTCAAGGAAGACTCGTCACATGTTGGTAGTCGTCGAAGGATTTGCACAAAACTATCCATCATCTCATTCCTTTGTTGCGTGAGGGATTCCTCGAGCAACGGTTTAAAAGGATCTCTTGTCCCATCGTCTTTCTTTTCTCCCGCCATGGAAGGTCTCTTGGGCATGCTAGAGCCTTTGTCCTCAAGAGAGACAAGCTCGAGACCCAACTCTTTGTACCCTGACCTCGTCGGGGACATGCATTAAGAACGACAAGGAGAAGATTGCTCTGATACCACTGATTCGGATTTTATGAGAAGAACGAAATGAATACAGATATATATTATTAACGCATAGATTCAATAACCAATAACAGAGATACAGTAAAAGTTGGCTTTTATTAATAAATAAATATGTTCAAACTGTAAAATGCAGACTGAAACAAGCTTGCTAGAGTGGTGGTGGCTTATCTTTGAGAAGAGATGTGATGGTTCCGCTCATTCGCAAGAAGATGAGTACAATGAGGCTCTGAAAGAATTTTTTACAATAAACATGAATTCCAAAACCATGGACATACAAAAACCTAATCCTAAGAGATGAAGCGCCAAGAGTCATGTGGGCCCCGTTGGGGTAAGTTGATACATCAACTTTCGGGGGTTGTAACTTTTACATAAGATCTTCATTTTAGGCACACGATGGCCCATTGGGAAGGTCTATCCGAGGACTACAAATTATGCCATTATATTTTAACTCTGTCTACATTCTGATTGTGGTGAGCCCTAAAAACATTGTTTAGGGCCTTAAAAAGGCCCCGGAAGTTCAAGACCCGAAAACTAGGAAAATACTGTCAAACTAAAAAATTATTGAAATGGGCCAGTTGGAATAGTAGGTGGCCACCGATATCCACCTGGATCATCAAAACTAAGATCATACAATGTCACTCTCGATCCACTAATACTTATTAGGGTGTTCTACAAGAAGAGTGTATGAATGTTAGGATAAATCATCCACCAATGGTATATCATAGCACCAAAAAGCATCTCACAACTATCAATCAAGGCATCAAGTGAAACCATACACTCATAACCCCAAAGTTTCATCAACAAAAAATATGCAACCATGATGAGGGAACCAATCCATAACAATCCATCACAAAGAATCAATGGATCTCCTCCAATCCAAAGCATCAACTCAAGAAAGAAAAGCATCATATCCAGGCCAAAAGAGAAGTTGTATACCTCAAATCCATCAATATCCCTCTATGTTCTTCTAAGAATCCTTCCATGTTATTAAAATCACAAAAACAATCCTTGTGCAATATGAGGGGGTAACAACTAGCTCCAACTTGGGGACATGTTCTCTCAAGGAAGAGTGTTTGAAAACCTTAGAACCTTTGATTGTACCTGTTCGAGAACATTTAGCAAGAAATCAAGAGCAAATCATTAGCCATATGGAAACATATCTACATCCCTAAACACCACATACAATATCCATATAGTTTATTACATCCACAATAGCTCAAAATTGGGTTTACAACTAGAAGGCATAAAGCAATAATGCCAATGACAAAATTAAAGTGCTCACATGTTGAGCTTATTCTTCCTATCTAGTGCTCTTAAGAACTTATTTCTTCTACCCTACTCTACTTAACGAAGGAAAATGAAATTGTTAAGTACAATCATACAACCAATGAAACCAATCTATCACTTCATCAATGTCATTACACATTCCCTTGTGTTTGATCGTCAAACAAAACAAGGACACCTGAAACATGTAACAATCATATTCTAGAATCTCCATGAGTGTTAGCTTAAATATAAAATAACATCATGAAGATAGTCAAGAACATCAAACTTATGCCAAGGATGGCATGGACCACTGCAAGCCCTTTCTATCCATTGTTGGATAGGGCTGATGTAATCTTCTTGAAGATATGGAAGCCCATCAAAATCTGTAAAACTCTCTTTGTGTCCTTAAGAAACAAATTTTTAGGCTTCTCCACTAAAAAATTATCATCTAATGAACATGAAGACAAAGTATGGAACACATTTTCAGACCTAGACAAAATTTTGTGTTCACATTCTATGGTTTGTCGATCCATTTCAAAAAGTTGTTCATTTTTTTAACTTATATCAAACTGCATACCTTGCTATTCCATACAATTTCCAGCAAATAAAAGGTCATTTTCAGCTAAAAATTCACATGAAAACACACCAAAATCTGAAGATAGTGGTGACTAGTTTGTAATGTACCAGAGGTATATTGCAAGTCTTCCCTCCTTAAAAATGTGTTGTCCTCAAATCAAGAAAGGAAAATATATATTCCAAAAGAATGAATCATCTTCTTGTAAACTTCATCTATTTGATAAGTTTGAGGACATCAAGCAATATGATATTTGAAGCCTTGAACAATATTGTCGCATCGAAAAAGGATCAATCCATCCAATGAGGATTATTTTTGGAACTCTTTGAAGATAAGGTTTTGGATTTGACCTTATTTGTTGTTTAATTCAAGGTACATAGATATGTGTATGCTTCGATATGTAAGAACACCATTGACTCTGGTTAGGCACCTTGGGATATTGGTATGTTGATTCTTACGACTACAGATTTTGTGATTTGGGTATAGATGTGGTACCCTAATAAAATGACCCTTCTTAGTATGTGTTTTAATTTTGTCATGATTTACTTGGGTTGTTAGGACGATCT
>ML811807.1:0-11271 GCA_009831015.1 Picea engelmannii
GCCTCCTCTTCTAAATTTTCAGGTACTTCTGGAGACCTACCTGACTTTGTTTTCCATACACCAGTTGTTATTTCTCATGTTTCTCATTTACCTATTATTGAAAATCCTATAAATTCAGAGCTAGGAAATTTTCTTGTAGAATACTCAACTTGTTCCCTTGATCTGAAAGAAGAAAAATTGGAAAGTTTTGATTTTCTTGCATCTCCTGAAATTGTAAAATGGTTTAGACTTGAAAGTTTGGAATATTTATCTTTCTTAGGTTCTCCTTCTCCCCATTATTTTAAGTTTACTGTAACTAAAGAAGAAAAAACCTCAATTTCTATTGACCTCAATTTCTATTGATATGCCCCCATATCTATCTAAGTCCCAACCACCTTTTGTTAAATCTAAATCTTCTCCACCTTATACTCATCCTTTTTCAAAACTACATGTTATACATATTACATCTTTACCTGTTAAGTCACGTTCTACTTTTTCTAAAAGTCAGAGTCCTCCTTTTCCAAATCAAATGGCAGGGATTAATCCTCCTCAAAACTGAATGGATGCCATTGTGGCTGCTAGGTATGCACCATTAGTTATACATCATCCCATGAATGCTCTTCCAATAGAAGATTACCTTAAGTACATTCCTAAATTTAAAAGAGAGGAAGAGATCACTACAGAAGAACATCTTGCTGCATTTTACACTTATGCAGATAATTTGAATATTGAAAATGAAGATGTCTAGATGAGGGTTTTTGTGCAAAGTCTAGATGGAGAAGCTAGGAAGTGGTTTAGAAGTTAAGCTCTTGGATCAATAGCTGGAATTGAAGCCCTAGATGATTCCTTTTTAATACATTGTGGTGACAAAAAAACTTCTTATATTACATTACAGAATTTGGGGATCTTAAAAGGAAAGAGGGTGAACCAGTGTCAGATTTTTCAAAAAAGATTTAACAAAATGTACAATAAAATTCCTACTGAGATTAAACCCACTGAAACTTCTGCTAAAATAATCTATGCAAATGCGTTTGACCCATAATTCTATCTTTTTTTAGAGGAAGAAGGTCTACAACATTGGATCATATGCAATATGTTTCACTAGAAGTTGAATACAATATATTGGCAACAAAAAGTTGAGGGGAAAATCTGATAGAGATAGAAGAAAAAAAAAATAGAAGCCAGATGCTTCAGGAATTAATCCCCAATTTGATGAATTGACTAAGTTGGTTAAGTCACTTTTTGCAGAAATGGAGAGATTAAAAATTGAAGGAAGACAAAGAAATAGAAACCCTCAAGATTTTGGAAACAAAAATAATTTCAGAAGGCCAAATAATACACCTCAAATTCTGCAGAGAGATCAGAGAAATAGAGAGGATCAAAAGGTTCAAACTCCTCTACAGAACAATTTGGTTGATGATGAAGAAGGAAATAACGAGGAAGCAAATCAAGAGATTCATTGCTTAGGGGATACAACTGCTTCCCCTCATTTAACCCAGAATGCTTATGAATTTTTTTTAATGTGCAATCAACTGAATGAGTTAAGTAAAGGAGAAAAAGTCAATGAAACTCAAAACAAATATAATTTGAGGTCAAAATAAAAGGAGGGAAAACCAAGTACATATACTTAGCCTAAAAAATTATATACCCCTCCCAAGACAACGGCTGCACTAAATAAAGAAACAAGAGAATAAAACAATCAACGCATTATCAAGTCTCATGTTTAAGAACCAAAGGAAATTCAAAAATCTTGATCCTATTTTAATTTTGAGAATCAAATCCAGAAAATCAAGATTCCTATCCCACTCGTAGATTTGATGAAAAATGAAGATTTTAAGAAATCTATCTCAAAAATGTTGCAACCTGAATCTTTTTCTCTTTCAATAGACTCAATTAACTCCTCTCCCCCCTTTTACACTTCTTTGAATGTGCATGAAAATGTTTTGCACTATTGTCTTATGGACTCAGGTGCATCCCACAATTTGATGCCTAAGGCTATCATGGATTGTAACACACCCAACCCCTTAAAAGGACCTTTTAAGGGATGGGGCATCAAATTTTCGTTTTCCTTAATTAATCAAATCCTTTTTACAGGATCTCTATCACATTCTTCTTTCCAACCATTGTCGCCATGCTCGAATCTGAGCTCAGGATTGAGAGATCTTCCCTTCCAAAGTTCTTCGAGGGTTAATAGTCATGGGCCACGTGGCACCTACATGGATCTGACTCATTCATATAACCCTGAGTTATCCGATATCATAAATCTCCCCGCGCTCCTAGATATATGGCGGAGATCCATCCACCATTAATCAACGGTGGATCCTTATCCTTGGGAACACACGTGTCTAAGGTAAAATTCAGTGTTCGACACTTTTGGGTGCACATAGTTTAACGACCCAAATATATTGGAGTACTTTTCTTTTGAAGTCCCATGGGCTTGTCACGTGGCTATGGCCTTCAGGCCTTTCTACACCACACTATTCCAAGTCCTCTGGAGTTGCGGAGTCCCAAACTTTCGAAGTCCCGGTAATTCACCATTCACGTGGCCAGGCGAACATGTACCAGGTGTTATCACATAATACTGTCTAAGGGTCACAAAGTGACCCAGTCCTTTTCTTGTGAAGGTATTAGCCTTGAGCTTAAAACACAACTTTCAGAACAGTCTATTTCAGTCTTGAAGCGCAAGCAGTAGGCAGTTTAGTCTTTCAGCAGCATTTCAGATCAGTGTCTCACCGACATTCAGAACCTTAAAGTTACACAAAGTATAGCGTTGGGTAAAAACCACGAAGCAAGCATGAGCCATTGATATTGAGGGGGAAATGTGGCAGCCGATACAAGCCTTTGGGGAAATGAGCTTTGGGAGTTTCGAAGTGAAAAGTGCATAAAAATTCCGAAGAGCCGAAGCCCGAACTCCCAAAGAAATCGTGGACCATTGATCTCAAAATGAGCAGGGAGTCATTGATCTTAGTAGAAATGCCTTCCAAAGTCCCGAAGGCCCGAAGTTCCTGAAGTCATAAAGTGGCCGAAGTCCCGAAGTGTCGAAGCACATGGCAGCAGATCCTTCACTTCGAGGGTTTTTCCTCAGTGGGGTTTTTCATGTTTCACATTAAACACCCGACTCTCGAAGGCCCGGAGTAAGTCTCAGCCGTCTGATTCAATTGGACACGCAGTGCCAGATCTAGAGCTCCGGAGGAAATCAAAGGGGGGAAAATCCTGAAGACATGAAGTAGATCTCGATCATTGATCGAGAAGGAAGCATAAGGGCAGTCGATCTGGTTGAAGGGGTCAAAGTCCCAAAACAAGAACAAAGTCTTTGATTGAAGAGGAGGCACATCGCCAGATCTATAGCTCCAGGTAAAAGCTCATGGAAGAGGGAAAGGTTTGAGATTTGGTTTCCCCAAAGTCCGAAGCCACAAAGGGATCTTAGTCGTCAATCTATGGAGGCCACATGTCATCAGATACTTATCTTCAGATTTTTTTCTTCAAGGAAAAATAAGTTTGAGTTTTCAGTTTCCCGGAGCCTGGAGATCCAAAGGATATCTCAGTCATCATTTTGAGAGGTATGTTGCAGTCATCAGTATGGACATGTGGCACACTCGTTGGTCGTGACACCAGGCACCTATTTGGTAGTGACACGTGGCAGTCAGTCCAGGCAGCCATGGACATATCATTTTCTTCTTTCTTAGTGACATGTGTCACTTCTCTTTCATGACATGTCACCATAGCAGTGACAGGTCATTCTCTGGGAGGTGTTATTGTTCAAATTCAAGAGTAACGTCTCCCTCCCCCAGGGCACAGTTTGGCGGATTCTAAAGTTGGCGGGTGGTTAAGATTGGCAGTAGCACTAAATCTAGTAGGTGCGCCTAGATTGCAGATTGCATCTAGATCAATGGCCATGCTTCATTGCGGGGACGCAACTTGCTCGATCGATAAAATTATTGAGCGATCCCACAATTGAAACCGTGGTTTGGAGAAAGTGATACGTGGCAGAAGGCGGTGGATTGCGGCCCAAAAGAGGTGTGAGTTCAAACCACTTTTGACGGACCTGCAATCACGTGATCATATAGTGTCTAATCTGAGAGCAACGTGTGGCCGCCCCCTAGGCACTAAGCCTCGTCCTGATCTCGAGGGTTCAGTTAATAAATGAAAGGACTAGTGGTTGAAACCTCGACTCACTCAGTAATTGGAAGTCATATAAGGTTTGGCCGTGGGGATTGAACCGTCATCCTGTGGTACCCTTGTGGATAGATTTCCCTACAAAAACCATGTTGATATGAGCTTGCGTTTGACAGAGGGATACATGCAAAGTCTAGAAAAAGTCTGCTCAGACATAATTCTTTGAATGTAGTGATCATTGCACACTCTTGATAGTTGGGGAATGTTCTGAGTATAAATAAGTAGTTTTGATATTTTGTTAAGGTCGTCAACTGCTTGAGCAGAGCTCCCTATTTTGTAATGTTTTGATGCCATAATTGTTCTCTGGTTATGTATCAAATTTGAGACTTTCATGTTAATAGAAGTCAGCTTATTTTCATCTCTCTATAAAAACTATGCTAAAACACTCATGCATGGAGGATCCAATTGAGGGTTGTTATGATGTTGTAATGTAGGTTTGATTGCAGTGGTATCGTGAACAATTTTAGTCATCTCCCTTGTTATCTTTTTCCCTCTTGCACTGAATGGATTGGGCATGGAGGATCCAATTGAGTTGTTGTAGCTGCATGGTGATGTAGGTTTGATCATTGTGTTGTTGTGACTGTGTTGTTTGGACATATTTCAGTGTCTGAAGCTTGAACTCAAGAGTGATCCCAAGTCTGAGTTTTTCTTCTCCAAGCTGCTTGAAAGCTGGATGCCCATAGCAGTCTTGTTCACCTTCCTCACTAACTCTTCCCTCTGTTCACACTTAAACTCAATCCACTGGTTGAAGTTAATGTGGCCCTCACTTCCCTGTACATTTCTTGTCCAATTCTGTGTTGAACATCATTCATATATTGATTTTTATCCATTGACCTCCACTCATATAAAACCAACATCCACCAAAAAATCTGATGGGTACTGGGCTTATCCTCCCACAATCTGAGGGTGACTCTCAGTGCTAACATTCTTGGCACCATTGTTGGGGAATGAATTGAAGACATTTCCCCGGGTAAGAATGACAAAGAAATTATGATTCTGAAGGTGCATCAGATATCAGTGACTTGAATATTGTAGCTTGCACCTGGAGACTCCACTGTTTCAGTCGTGTCTCTGAAAGGAAGACACACGAGGTCTACTCCACAACTGCCTCTGGCTACACCTGAAGTTGACCCAGATAAGATTATCAAGAAAGGAAATCTTTCTCGAGAAGGATTTAGCTGCTGCCCCAGATTGAAAATATCCCTGGGAGAATGACAACGATTAGATCTGGCCTTTTGATGGTGAACAAAGACCAGACACATTCAGAATGCAAAGAATTCACCTGATGACTCCACAATCAAAGAATCCACTGGGGAGGATCATGTTGACAGAAATATGACCATACTGAAGGGGAAGACCAGGTATCAGTTTATGAGCTTGCTTCATGAAATCCTGTTTTTCTTTATCAACTCATTTTTGTCTTTCCCTTTACATATAAAGATGGTTATCCTCTGCTTTGTCTATTCAGATGATAATAAGCCTTCCTTTATTTATCCATCCTTGGAAGAAGAAGACATACCCTCTTCTTGTGTTGTAGATGATGATCTTGTGTCTTCACCTCAACCTATTCATAAATGTGAGATTTGTGTTGGATTTCCTCTTGATGTTGATCACCCTTGTAGCCTTGAGGGGGTTGAAAATGATTCATAGTCTTCTCAGAGCTCATTACCTTCTTTTATTACTGTTGAACCTTCCCATATCTTTTTAAATACCATATTCAACCCACAAGTTTTCAAGCTAACATTAGAGACAAGATGTTTAAACCTTTAAGGATGCCACATAACCTGCATCCCTATCCTCTTTATTCCTTTGAGTATCTTCCTCGATTTTCTGGAGAGGATCATGTTACAGCTGAGAGGCACTTGCAGGCCTTTGAGAACTTTGTTGATCAGTTTGAGATTGTTCATGATGATGTTACCATGAGGTTGTTCTCACAATATTTGTCTGGAGATGTTGTTGTGTGGTTTAAATGTTTGGGAGTCGGTTCTATTGGTTCTTGGATCGAGCTATGCAAAGTTTTTTTAAAGTGTTGGGGTGAGAACAAGTCCCTTGATCAGTACTGGTTTGAGTTTAATGACTTGAGGAGAGGGAAGAGGAAGCCTTGGTTGTCTTCAACAAGAGGGTTTACAATGTTTATCATAGTATCCCTGTGGAGATCAGACCCATAGCGATTGTTGCCATGGTGTACTATGTCATGGCTCAACATTCAGAGCTTGTCCTTCTCCTGAAAGAAATGAAATCTTGATCTTTAAGATACCTATTTGAAGATGCTGAAGAGGTCGAAGAGAACATCAAGGATAGCAAGGGGGTTTGTACGCAATCATATCATAAAAAATTGCATGTACATAAGCAAGGAGATTGTCAATATGTTTCAGATTCTGAGCAATAAGACTAGCAGTATGTTTCAGATTCCGAGCAAGAAGACAATGAGTATAATTCAGATCTAGAACAACAACGAGGAAGTGGGTGCGATTCACATTTGGAATCAGATCCTTCAATAGTTCCAGATTTTTCTATGGGTAGGAATGCATATCAATCTTATGATCAGTTTTCAGAACATTTTGATCATGAAGTAGTGGTTGATTGCATAGATAACTATATGTTCCTGGATGATCATAGTTATGATGCTTTATATCCTGCTGTACCATTATCTTATGATCATTCTTATGAAGGAGACACTGCAATTGTTGGTGATCACGAGTTGGTTTTGAAAGAAAAAGGAGGTAATTTATTTGCAGGCAGAGAGGCATTTACAGAGGAGAATCCTGCTCCTCTAAAGCAGCCAGATTTCTATCACATTTTTCATGATCCTGTGGCCATATACATGGAGTCGTATGTTTCAAATTTTCTGAAATTTTCAAATGGAATTATTTCACCGATACTCACAGGTGAGTATGGTTTCAAGAAATATTTCCAAGACCAAACTATAGATCCTTTTCCTTTATTCATTAAGGAAAAACATTGGGTGGAAATCAACCATCCTGGACCTGTAGAAGACACAGAGAAACATGTAAAGGAGGAGATAAGTGGGCAGTTTTTCTCCTGTCCAGAACCTGTAAACAAGAAAATATCACCTGGTATTAGCCAACTTGCATCAATTATCCACCCACCTGTACACTTTGAGAACATCAAATGACGGGTGAGCCACAATGAAGGACATGAATTAATTTCTTGCTAGTTGAGCTCCCCTGATTATAAATTTTGTGACCCTGTGGGGCTATATATGGAGTTGTGTTTTCCAAAAGAATTGGAGCCTGCATAATTATTCACCTTATCATCATTTGGGGGTATGGTCAGTGTTCCAAGCCATGTTCTCGTTCTACTGTCATACCTCCCTAGTTTTTTGTGGATTATCTGCAATAAAGAGAAGAATTATATTACCAGGCAGTCTAGGTGGCTATGGTGGAAGTTTTGTTTCACCTAATGCCTTGTAAAAAGTCAGTTAGCCTAGGATTGTATATAAATAAGCTCCTTCTGGAGCCCATGTGTTTGTTTTCATTTTTTAGTAGAATAGTGTACATATTTCCCTTTTTTCTATGACGAAAGTTTTGAGCTAGACTCCATAGCCCAACAACTAAGGCACTGGAACTGCGTGTTCTTGGTAGCTCACAGGAAGCATCCCATCCCCAGTGGAGCTAAATGTTATCACATAAGACTGTCTAAGGGTCACAAAGTGACCCAGTCCTTTGATTGTGCAGGTATCAACCTTGAGCTCAAAACACATCTTTCAGAACAATCTATTTCGGGCTTGAAGCGCAAGCAAGAGGCAATTTAGTCTTTCAGCGGCAGAGATTCCTGGAGCAGTTCATATCAGTGGCTCACCGACATTCGGAACCTTAAAGTTGCATGAAGTATAGCATCGGGGAAAAACCTCGAAGTAAGCATGAGCCGTTGATCTTGAGGGGGACAGGTGGCAGCCGATCCAAGCGTTCGGGGAAATGAGATTCGGGAGTTTCGAAGTGAGAAGTGCATAAAAATTTCGAAGAGCCGAAGCCCAAAATCCCAAATTAATCGTGGACCATTGATCTCAAAATCAACAGGGAGTCGTTGATCTTAGCGGTAGTGCCTCCCAAAGTCCCAAAGGCCCGAAGCGCCTGAAGTCCCGAAGTGCCGAAGCACGTGGCAGCAGATCCTTCGCTTCAGGGGTTTTTCCTCCACGGGATTTTTCATGTTACACTTTAAAAACACCCGAAGCCCGAAGACCCGAAGTAAGTCTCAACCGTCTGATTCTAATGGACACGCGATGCCAGATCTAGAGCTCCAGAGGAAAGAAAAAGGGGGAAAATCCTGAAGACCCGAAATAGCTTTCGATCGTTGATCGAGAAGGGAGTAGAAGGGTCATCGATCTGGTTGAAGGGGTCAATTTCCCGAAACAAGAACAAAGCCATTGATTGAAGAGGATGCACATCGCCAGATCTATAGCTCTGGGTAAAAGTGCATGGAAGAGGGCGAGGTTTGATATTTGATTTCCCCGAAGTCCAGAGCCATGAAGGGATCTCAACCGTCAATCTCTGGAGGCCACACGTCGTCAGATCCTTAACTCCTGATGTTTTGCTTCAAGGAAAAATAAGTTTGAGTTTCCAATTTCTCGTAGCCCGGAGACCCGAAGGAGATCTCAATCGTCATTTTAAGAGGATACATGGAAGTCATCAGTATGGACATGTGGTGCACTCATCGTTCGTGACACCAGGCACCTATTCGGTAGTGACACATGGAACTCAGTCTAGGCATTCGTGGGCATATCATTCTCTTATTTCTTAGTGACACGTGTCACTTCTCTTTCATGACACATCAACATTGCAATGTCAGGTCATTCTCCAGGAGGTGTTATTTTTCAAAGTCAAGAGTAGCGTCCCCCTCCCCCAGGGAACAATTTGGCGGATTCTAAAGTTGGTAGGTGGTTAAGCTTGGCAGTAGCGCTAAATCTAGCAGGTGCTCCAAGATCGCAGGCCGTGTCCAGATCAATGACCATGCTTCATTGTGGGGATGAAACTTACTCGATCGATAAAATTATTGAGCGGTCCCACAATTGAAACCGTGGTTTGGCGAAAGTGATACGTGGCAGAAGGTGGTGGATTGCGGTCCCAAAAGCGGTGTGAGTTCAAACCGATTTTGACGGCCCCACAATCACATGCTCATATAGTGTCCAATTCGAGAGCAGCGCGTGGCCGCCCCCTAGGCACTAAGCCTCATCCAGATCTCGAGGGTTCAATTAATAAATGAAAGGACTAGTGGTTGAAACCTCGACTCACTCAGTAATTGGAAGGCATGGAAGTTCCAGCCGTGGGAATTGAATCGTCAGCCCATGGTACCTCGGTGGACAGATTTCCCTACAAAAACGATGCCAATCTGAGCTCGTGTCTAATAGAGGGATACATGCATAGTCTAACAGGAGACTGCTCGTATGCAATGATTTGAATGTAGTGATCATATCACACTCCTAATAGTCAGGGACTATTCTGAGTATAAATAAGTAGTTTTGATATTTTATTAAGGTCGTCAACTAGTTGAGGAGAGCTCCCTATTTTGTAATGTTTTGATGTCAGAACTTTTCTTTGGTTATGTATCAAATTTGAGACTTTCATGTTAATAGAAGTCATCTTCTTTTCATCTCTCTATAAAAACTGTGCTAAAACACTTGGGCATGGAGGATCCAATCGAGGGTTATTATGCTGTTGTAATGTAGGTTTGATTATAGTGGTATTGCGACTAGTTTTAGTTAGCTCCCTTGTTATCATTTTCCGTCTTACACTGAATATCTCGGGCATGGAGGATCTAGTTGAGTTGTTGTAGCTGCATGGTGATGTAGGTTTGATCATTGTGCTGTTGTGACTGTGTTGTTTGGACATATTTCAGTTTCTGAAGCTTGAACTCAAGAGTGATCTCGAGTCTGAGTTTTTCTTCTCCAAGCTGCTTGAAATCTGGATGCCCATAGAAGTTTTGTTCACCTTCCTCACTAAGTCTTCCCTCTGCTCACACTTAACTCAATCCACTGACTGAAGTTAATGTGGCCCTCACTTCCCTATGCATTTTGTGTCTAGTTATGTGTTGAACATCATTCATATATTGATTTTTTTCCATTGACCTCCACTCATATAAAACCAACATCCACCAAAAACTCTGGGGTTATCCTCCCGCAATATGAGGGTGACTCTGAGTGCTAACACTAGGGAGTGACACGCAGTGAGGGCCATGGGTGAAACGTTCCCTCGATAGGGGGTGACACATGTCATGTTCTAATGAGCCCAAGGTCTGCAAAAAATCTATTTCCAAGTGACAAGTGGCACCTCCATCATGGGTCCATGTCACTCTGGGTGATGTTAGTGAGCCACGTCAACCCCCAACACATCCTTCTAACATTCCTCCGATCTCACGGTAAATATCTGTCCATGTAGACCCGTCGATATATGACTCCCGTTACTTCGAAGATTCAACATTCGAGAGTTTTGGAGGTCTCACACCTCGAGTCCTCCGGAGTGTCAAGTCTCTAGATTATAAGATCTGGTGACACGGGTCACTAGAGGCAACGACCAGGATTTACTCCGGGCTTCGGAGCTCCAAAAGTTTTGGCTCCATAGAAAATTTCTTCCCATTTCCTCCAGAGTGCTGAGCTCCCAGACCATGGGATCTCATGCTAGGTGGCCTCTCATCCGGTGGCTCAAACCCACTTCCGGCTTTGGGACTTCGTTCCCTTCGTGCATTAGTCACCCATATCTTATGAATTACTTATCTCACCGATACACGTAATCTGTGAAAAATGGCAGGGGCAACAGTGACATGTGTTGCACCTACAACATGTCCTGGTTGATGGACGTTTAAAAGGGGTCCTCCACAGAATCCTAGATCAATGGATGAGAAGGATCCCGAAGGATCTGAGGATTGATGGTCCCCAATACTTTGTAAATTAGGCCTTCAGGAGATTTGGAGGTGAAACACCTTAGTTCTCTCGAAGCAGTCAATGCCGGACTGACTACATCATTGTTAAGGTCCTAACCCGCACATAGGTAGATCAATGTATTCGGATGTAATAAAGGTCAATATTAATAAGACCTTTCAATAAAATAGAATAAGGCGGATGTAAGAAGACCTAATAGAAGCTTCCGCTTCTAGAAGGAT
>ML811807.1:20199-56269 GCA_009831015.1 Picea engelmannii
TTTCTTCAATGCATGTAGTATTGCCATCATTTCCTTCTCATAAATGGGTTTGTGTAAGTCCTTTCCCTTGAGTGGTCGACTTTCAAAAGCCAGGGGCCTTCCTTCTTGCATTAGGACAACACCAATTCCATTTCTCGAGGCATAACATTCCACAATAAAGGTTTTTGTGAAGTCTGGAGTGGTCAAGATAGGAGCTTTGAACATCACCTCTTTAAGTTGTTCAAAAGATTTAGTTGTTTCTGGAGTCCATGAGAATGCATACTTCTTAGTTAGTGTCGTTAAAGGTGTTTCTATTCTTCCATAGGGACGAACAAACTTGCGGTAGTAACTTGTTAAACCCAAAAATCCTCTAAGATTCTTCAATGTTTTGGGAATCAACCAGTCCATCATGGCCTTAATCTTGTTAGGGTCTACCTTGAAACCTTCATGAGATACAATATGACCCAAATACTCTACCTCCTTCTCTCCAAAGAAACATTTGGATGGTTTGGCATATAGTTGTTGCTCCTTTAGTAGTTGTAGAACCTTGTCAACATGTCGCACATGATCCTCCCAAGACTTGCTGTAGATTAGTATATCATCAAAAAATACTAACACAAATTTTCGAAGGAAGGGATTGAAAATGGAATTCATCAACCCTTGGAATGTGGAAGGTGCATTTTTAAGGCCAAAAGGCATGACCAAAAATTCATAATGGCCTTCATGAGTTCGGAATGTTGTTTTTGGGATATCTTCTTCCTTCATTCTAATCTGATGATACCTTGAATGAAGGTTCAAATTTTTGAAATAGATTTCTCCATGTAGTTCATCTAACAATTCATCAATGATGGGAATGGGAAACTTATCTTTAATAGTGATCTTGTTGAGCTTTCTATAATCTGGACACATACGCCATGAGCCATCTTTCTTGAATACCATTACCACCAGTGTAGAGTAAGAACTTTGTCTAGGTCTAATAATGCCAACCTCTAACATTTCTTCAACCATGCGCTCAATTTCACTCTTTTGGGCATGAGGCTATATGTATGGCCTGATGTTAGGAGGAACACTCTCAAGAATTAGGTGAATACCATAATCATGATTTCGAGTGGGTGGAAGACCTTTGGGAATATCTTCAAATACTTTGGAATTCTTATCAACGATCCCTTGGAGATCTAGAGGAATAGATGGCTTAGATGTTTGAACATATAGTGAGAATAGTTGTGCAATAACCCCTATATGCCCCTTTTTCAATAATTTTGTCATGCCATTAGAGCTTATCACCTTACCGGGTTTCCCTGTGATACCTCTTAACTCAATTTCTTTTCCTTCCAATGAAAATTTCATGAAAAGTTCTTGAAAAATAAAAGCCACCATTCCTAATGATTGTAACCATTGGATTCCTAGTACAACATCATCACCACCCATGGGTATAGAAATCATTGGACTATTCATTACATATTCCCCCATAGTAAGATTGATCTTATTGCATTTTTCTGAGCAATTGATAATTCCTCCATCTGCAATCATTACTTAAAACTCTGGTGTTGGATATACAAAGCAATTGAGAGGTTTGGCTAATTTATAGTGAATGAAATTATGAGTACTGTCAGAATCAATTAGGACTATTACCTTTTTCTTTTTGATATATCCTTCGATCTTGAGGGTTTGAGGAGTGTTAATTCCAACCAATGCATTACATGATATCGTGGGAGTCAATTCTTCAGACGAAATTGCTTCTACGTTTTCATCTTGAGATGTTTCTTGTTCTTGTTCTTCTTCCTCTTCACAATCTATGTAGAATAATTTCTTCTCACCACACTTATTTCCCTTACTGTACTTGCTATCACAATTAAAGCATAAACCTTTTTCTTTTCTTTCCTCCACTTGTTGAGGTGTCAACCTTGTAGGTTGAGGTGTTTTAGAAGAAGGAGCATTATTCTCTCTATAGATGTTAGAATTGGTCCTTCTAGTAGCCATAGCCATATTTTTACTTTCAATATTTCTTGCCACCCTAAATGCATTCTCCAATGATTTGGGTTCCCAAAGACGAACCTCATGTTGAATGTTATCCCTTAAAGTTCCTATGAATACATCAATCAAGTGCTCATTTGGAATATCTTTTACCTTTATATTCAATCTTTGGAAGTTCTCAATGTGCTCTGTAGCTGAACCCTTTTGCTTGAGATTTATCAATTGGCTAAAGAAGGTATTGCTCCTCATATCCTCATAGTGCTATCATTTCTTCTGTGAAAATTGTCCAAGTGACGAGTGATTTGCGAGAACAAAGCCATCGATACCATACAAATTGATTGGGTTCTAAATATAAATAAGCAATTCGTACCTTTTGTGTATGTTGCACATTATGTAGATCAAATAATTGCTCCATCTAAAGTATCCATGTGATAGGGTCCTTGCCATCAAACTTCCTCATATCGATCTTAGGAACGTGGTTGGTTTTCAACCCAAAGTTGGAGTTTCTCCATTCTTGATTCACCTTCCTTGTGTCCTCATCATGAATTTCATGGGATACATTTTCACTTTCAGGTGTCCTCTCTATTACAAAATGTTTCAATCCTTCCATGATCTCCTCTTTTAAACCATCCATCTTAGTATCTATTGCCTCCATCTTAGCTTCCATATCTTGTAGTTCATCTTTTGTTACTATATTCTTTTGTAAATCATTTATGTCCCTACTCATTTATTCACCTTCATCAAGAGTCCAAGTAGAATTGTCCGGAGGCTTATTTGGTGTAGAAGTTCCCTTTTTTGGTGGCATGTTGACCAAGTATCACTTTAAACCTTGATTTTGAGTTGGTTCTGCTAGACAATCTTCCTTTTATTGTATCTCCAAAATTTTGGCCCTTCTGAGTATGAAATTTTATTTTTTGTAGGTATTTGATATCTCTTCTCCGCAATGCCACAGGTCTGATCAAAATTGGATGTGCCAAGTGGAATTTACGGTAACTTCCCCTCAACTTGCTGATTTTTTTCCTTTCCAGGATATGTCACTTGTATAGCGTTCCACGCACAAAATAATTGATATCAAATTATGAAACTTGTACCAGAACTACTACGGTCTGTCTACTATCCAATGCAACTAGTCTCACTCAATTTGGATACTCTATGAAGAATTTATTATTTTTTTACCCGGAACACCTTCTTGAGACTAGTCAATGGGACTAGTTAGATACCCTATCTTCCATAGGGTGTATCTACAAATATAAGATGAAACATAAGCTGAAATTTTTACCACATATATCTTAATAATGTTTGTGAATATCCTCCATAGTTCAGGGTCTGAAACATTATAGAAAAAATGTTATAGTGAAAATTCTGCAATGACTCAATTCAGGATGATTCCAGAACCCTATCTTAGAAAGGTTGTATCCCTGAAAGTATAAGGCCTCATGAGATGAAATTTTAACCCAATGTACCTTGATCCATATACTAAATATCTTCCAAGCCGTTCCTTTGGAATCATTGTAGAAAACAAGTTATAGTGAAAATTCCAAGGTGTCTCAGATGTAGTAGCGAAACCCCAAGACCTTGAGCTCTGATACCATATGTTAGGAACCAAATATCAATATAACATAGAAAAACCTCAGAGTAAGTACTAAACGCCTTGAAAAAGAGAGAAATTCATATAATAAGCCTCTTCGAGGGGGAAACCTCCTTATTCCCATATAAATGTTCAATTACAAGATGATTCCAAATGAAAATGTCTCCTTGGTATATATAGGAGACTAGGAGGTATAATTACAACTAATGGACTAAATATGACATAAATAAAATAACATTACTAATGTAATATGCCCCAATTAAGGGGTAATGAGAAACTATTTAGGGCTTAACAACTGTGTACGAGAAAATATGTGCACTCCTGTAAACGATGCATTTATGGTTCTTGTCGGCCCCTCACCCACTTATGGACCAGCTCCCAACTTTATTTGGCCCTCAAATCTGAGATGAATCTGAATGGGGGGATGGTCAAGGACCTAAGGGTGCCCTAAATGTCCCCTTATTCACACTAAGAACCAATTGGATATTGCCTCAAAGACACGCTATAAATGGAGGTCATGGGTGCACTAATAATTTAAGAATTTAATATTATTGTTATGCTACCTGAATCCTCCCTCAAGTAACCTCTTTTCTTCTTGGAGAATTCTAGCAACATTTCAATAAGCTATTCCAGTCACCTCTTGAGGGAATAGATTTGAATTTCTTCACCATTTTCTTTATTGTTTATCATTGTAAGAAGAGCTCTCAAATATGAACTCAAGAGCCCTCCCAAGGAGGAAGAGGGGATCCATAAGTCCTCCTTTCTCTACGATGTTTTCCAACTAATATAGCTATCCATTGGTGGCATAATCTTGGCCATTTGGTTGATTGATTTTGGTTCAAAGTTTCTTATGCATTTTAGTTTTATTTCCTTAGTTGTTTTTAGTCTATTTGTTTGTTTATTTCATGTGCTTGGATTATCTAAATCATGCACTAACCTCTGTCTTTTCTAGCAGGCCCAACTAGACTTGTAAGTGGCCTTGTTTTGCTCACCCAAGTGACAAAAAGGACACAACAGATTGACGACCATATTCGGGATAAGGTATCAATTTCCTCCCTATTTGGGCTTTTAGAGCACTTCGTTTTGACCCATTTTCCTTGCAGGGATCATAACTAGCCTAGCCTTACCTGCCAAGAGCTAAGTTTGGAGCCGAAGGAGGAAAATTCCACTTAAAATCCCCCCCCGATGTGTATCAGAACATGCATGAGTATTTCAGCCCATAGACACACATTTTGAGCATTGTGCACCAACAATGCTTCGTTTCTCTGCGCACTGTGTGCCAAAAGGCCCTCGGTTCTCTGTGCATTGTGCGCCCACTATGCCTCTGTCTGAACTATAACCCACACATTTGTCTAGAATTTCAACATTGTAAGAGTTTTTGTGATGATTTGAAGGCCCCTAGCCTTCCAAATATTTCTTTTCATGCAGATTGTAAATGCACTACAATTTGATCCCTTTCCCACATGAAAGGTTAGTCAAACATAGGCACTTAGGGGGTTAAAAAGAACCACATTTCTCCTCTTTTTCTTTAGTTTCCACATGGATGGCTTGTTTTGATTGTAAAAGTTAAGTTGAGATGCTTTGATATCACATATAAAAACACTTGCATTGGGACCAGAAATCAAACTTTAATCATTGAGTATGCTCTTCTCTCACACAATAGAGTGATATTGAGAATCAGAAAGGTGGTTAATGGGACATTTCATCTCCCTTAACAAAATATTTAGGAGAGGACAAAACCCCCCTAGGGTTCCTCTTAGTTTCTTTTGGAATTCATCTTAAGTTTGTAATGGCCCATACATGCCCACATGTTGCAAAATTAGGATAGTGTTTGAAATTACTTTCTTAGTTTACATCATTAGGAGAGGTTAAATATCAAAGTAACGGGCCCATACATGCCCACATGATTACAAATCTAGGATAGTTTTTCAAAGATTTCTTAGAGTAAACCAAATTAGGGAGTTTAGGATTGGTAAGGACCCATATGTCGGCATGCTAGTTCCTTAGGGATTTTAAAAATTCCACAAGGTTGTACCAATGACTTCTAGCAAGATAGGTAATCAAGCTTTGTAAGGACCACATGAAGTCCACATATTGCAAATTGACACCTAACTTATTAAAATTTGGCACATTTGATCACTTTCTCACACACAAAGTCACTCCTCACTCACATAAGTTCATCTTGAATTGTGGAGGTTGAAGTAGGTATTATCCAAAGTAATTCCGAAACATCCCACTATTTCTTGAAGAAATTATCCACACCCACTTAATTCAAACAAGATTGGTTCACACCCCCAATCTCTCAACCAAGTGTTCCTCCACAGGAGGTTTTAAAATAAATTTGTTAGCCTAGGTAGGATCTTGGGGGTAGGCATCCAAAAAACCCCCCGTTATTTGGTTCTCACATTTTCAAACACTAGAAGTTAACAAATAGGGAACTTTAAAATCCTCCAAGTCAAGTGTTCCTAACACCATAAGGCAGGGAGATACCTGTGAAGGGTAGAAGGCTGAGGTCTGGTTGTTCTATGTGTCCCCTCTTGATTCACCCAACTCTTGGAAGGGATCCAGCCAGTGACCCATTTCTGAGGCTAAAAATCTAAATGTTGCACTTTGACCGAGGTACCCAGTGGCCAAATTTTAGGACATCTACCCAGGTGGAAATTGTGGGCTACAATTGCACCTTGATCAGATTTTGTGTGGCTATTGGGAAATATTGCCAACTCTTTCGGGATATGCACCCTCTACCTCTCATTATAACTGATTGTTTCATCCTTCACTAGTTCCTCTTCCAGTGGCTTCATACCCCACTATTGAGTGCTCTTGGAAGGTCCAGTCCTATTTGAGAGGAAGGAAATTATGTATTTTTAGGACACGATCATTTGTTTTCTTTGTTCTCCCATGCGGACAAAATCCACCTATCCACATGTATGCTTATTTATAGTTGATTTATGTATGATTCTCATTTGATTACATGCGATTGTGAGATATATTGTGAAGGCCCAAATTATACAAGTCTCTTATTCATTTCTTGCTCTCATCACCATTCACACACATTTACTTTTCTAGTTGGACATCATAGGGGACCCACAAAATCCTCATCGTTCCAGATGCTTGTAGAATCTCCCTCCTATTCTAGGAGGAGTTCCTAGTCTTAACAAATCACTGGCTCAACCATCTCACACCCCTCTGAGTGCCACTGTTTTGGGATCAACTTTTCTTGGTTTCACTCTACTTGGGTCCAATTCCCAAGGCCATCCATCCACTAGCTCTCCTTCACAAGGAGGTGGAGGGAAAACTTCTTCCCAAGGGAGAAGTACAACCCTATCAAATCCTCCTCATGGGTCAGGTCCACTACCTACTCACACCATGGTTGGAACTAATCCTCCACCACCACCCCCCATGCCATATTTTGCGTCCCTCAACATCCATGATTTGAGTAAACTCATGAATGACCCTATATTGCATGACCCCACATGGCCCAATATACCTACCAAACTACCTTCGAACAATCCCAAGTTTTAAGGAAAATCGGGGGAGGACCCTGCCAACCATGTCATGAAATTCCACTTATGGTGCTCTTCAAACAACATCATGGACGACTCCACCCGCTTAAGGTTATTTCAGCGCACACTCACTGGCCCATCAACCAAGTGGTATGTGGAGGAAAAATCAGGGACCCACGGGACTTTTGAATCCTTGGCCAAAGAATTTTTGGCCTTATTTCAACTACCAATTCATCATGACAATGGCCTAGAACTGCTCTCTGAGTGAAAACAAACCTTTACTACACATATTGCTGACCACATTCATGAATGGCATCGACGACGTAGTTTATGCAAAGCATAAACTACCAAAGAACAACGTCTCGATTGGTTTCTCAAATCACTTGTCTTTATTCTTTCCAAATATGTGGCATCCACCTTCCCCCAAACCGAAGAGGAAGCCATCAACAAGGCTCAATAGTATGACCTCATTTATGCTCAGTCGGATTACTTATACATGGTAATACCTGATGCACTGAGGCCCGTACCATTAAGCCAGAACAAACCTGGGATGTCTCACGTGGTGGATGGATTGATTGGTACAACAACAGACCACAACCCGTACATCCAACCACCACCCATGTACGATACACCCCAATATCCCCCAATATATGGAGGGTCATCTTATTACCCTCCGCCCCTTTAGCAACAACCATATCCTATTTCTCTCCCTCCACCCATGAGTGGACCCTTGTCGACACCCATCATGCACTCGACTTCTCAACCATGTTCAGGTACCCCCTCTACCTCAACTTATAACCTAGGCACTAGTGAATGCGATATGCCTTCCTATGCACCCTATAGATCATTTCCACAAAACAATCCGTATTTTCCATTTCTTGGTCCTCCACAGCCGATTGCTCCTCCAAAAGGACAAACACATGCTGGTGTTAACTTTGTTCAGCCCTCTCCAATTCAACAATTTCAAAATTTTGAACAACTAAATATGGAAAATCCGACCCATTAGCCGAATAATGAAAAAAATAAAGGAAAAAACCAAAACAATAATAAACTAGGACCAGGGGGAAATAACCCCCAACAAAACCAACCTGCTGGGGGAAACCAGAATCAGGGTAACCAAAACCCCCATGGGGACAATAACAACAAAAACCAAGGGAGGAACAACAATAACAACCTCCAGACGAACTTCCCTTGTGCTCTTTGTGGTGAGCATGGTCACTATACTCATCATTGCCCCCAAATTTCTGACTTCAAATGGATGAAAGACTCCATGAATGCACCATGTCCTCCCGTGACACCTGCCCCACAACAGTATTTGAAACAACCACCCCCGAATGTGTTGCAAAACCCTATTCCACACCAAGGTGTGATTAATACCCAATAGGAGGTACATCCTACCCCACAAAAAATGATACATTATCAAAACCATGGAAATCTAGCAGATCACAATATCCTCCTAACTAGAGAAGAATAAATTCTTCTGAAAACATGCAGTCATAAATACAACATGCCCCATGAAGCTACTCCTACCAATTCAGAAGCATCTCCAGATACAATCAGACAACCCTTGATGATTCCACGCCCTAACACTGAACCCACCATTCATATCCCTCACATCCCATTACGACGGAATGTCAACAACCCTCGGGATAGGGTGGCACACAATTACAGTCTGGTCGATGACTTGGCACAATCTCCTGTAGCCATTTCGGTATTAGAAGTCCTCCAAGCTTGTCCAACTCAATGGAAATCCTTGCTTTTCACCTTGGGGGAAGTCGACCCAACTGATAATAGACTCATCACATTTGATCTAGATTGTGGGGAACCTCGTCTCCCTGCTTTGGTAGCTTTCCAGATACCATTCAAGATTCAAAACATCATGATTCATCGGTGCATCATTGATGAAGGCACATCCACATGCATCATGTCCAAAATTGTATGGCAGAAAATTGGCTCCCCTGAGCTAATACCATATGCCATCACTTTAAGAGCTTATGATGGTTGACCATCCTCCCCTAAAGGAATCTTTCAAAATTTCCCCGTTGAACTGGGGGAAAAACCATCTGTATTGACATTGAGGTTATCGACGCCCCGCTTGATTACAACATCTTGTTTGGATGTAGTTACATGTATGCTATGAAGGCAATGGCATTTTATGTGGTTCGAACGATGATGTTCCCCCACAACAGGAAAATCATCACCATTGACCAAGTTTCACATTATGAGCCTAACCACTCCTCCAATATCGATAACATCTTACCTCTTCTCCCCACTAGTTCTGACGCATATCCACTCATGGATATGGGCCCTGGAATTTTCAAGGACCCATCCTTTCTAGGGGAATACCATGGAGCACCAACTCTCATACACCCCTCAACACAAGTGTGTATCATATCTTCTAATGGAAATGGAACTGGAGATACCATTCCTCCCACCGAGGCTTATCCACCCCTTAACGTCCCACCCTTTGAATAAATTCTACCTCATAAAATACCTGAGAACCCTACGACACCACTTCTCCCCGATTTCACTCTTCTCTAGGGAAAAATCCTAGTTTGGGAAACAATCCCCCAAGCCATTACTCAAATTCCCTTCTTCTACCCCCACCGGGAGAAAAATATTTTCAGGTAGCTGCAACACTTACCCTTCCCAACATGGTGCTCTCCATTCCGGTATGGTATATACACCCACCCGAGATGGTTCCTTAACCATACTTCCCTCCCCAATCAGAGGGAATCCAGATGCAGATTCCAGTACTAACTTCGACCACACCACCCTCACCCCCACAGGATGGCACCACTTCTATGACTGGGGGCAAACAGAAGAGAAAAGAACCCACCACTCCACTTCCTCCCCGAGTTCAACCTCCTTGTGCACTATGCGAAAGAGAGGGACACCCCACTAATAGATGTACTTCTCTTCCCGAGTTACGCAATCTAATCCAACTCCCTCTAGAAACCACATTGCTCGTCGCTTCACCAAGCATACCTAGTAATACCACATGAACTTCCCCCACTACAGGCAGTAAAGGGCTACAAACCAAATTCGTGTGCACCATCTATTCAGAGTATGGTCACTACACTCATCATTGCCCCGCTCTGCCTCAGTTTCGCCAGACACTAAAGGCGGTATGCTAAATCTTTCAGAAAGATCCCTCTCCACCCCCACCTTTGGGTACCCATGTCACTGACATCCATTATGTATCGACCTTAGTCCCCGAATGCATGAGATTCCCTTTCTCTCTTTGTGACTCACTTTCCCATGTCACATAATAATGTCCTTTAATCATTGAATATAGGCATCATCAAATAACCCTTATTCTAGATCCTATGACCACTTCACCTCTTGTGATGCAAGTGATTCCCCCTATCCCTTCCTGAGATACTTTTCACATCACCTCCCTTGAACCTGAGTCACTTCCCATCCCTCCATGTTTCATGGATAGACTGTCTAAGGAGATTCCCCCAAATCCCCCTAATTCTCCAGTTCATTTCCCCCAGGAAATCTTATCCCCTACCATAGTTTTCAACCCATAGTGTCTGGACATTTGGTTTATGTCAAGAGAGCCATTGGACCATAGCTACGATAGCCCCTGTACGTCGTCACCACTTAAAGACAATGACATGATGACAATCACCAATGTTACCTCCCCATATCCCCTATATTCTCACATTTTCCACTGCGACGAAGATATCTTGGAGAAACTCACAACCCTCGATTTCCCATGGACTGTGATCCATCACATAACGCTTTTTATCTCACAGGAATCCTTTAACCCTCCTAGCCAAGCCTCCATATGTGCAATCGAAACTAAGGATTTTATTCCATTTGGGCATATAGATTGGTTCAATAACCCTATCCTTGCCATCGATGCTTTTGAAGAAGAAAACATGGCCAACATTTTTCCCACTGTCAAAATCAAAATTTCCATTAAACCAGGAATCATAGAGGAAATCACCATTGGTGGCGCATGCTCCCCTAAGGAACTCACAACTTACAAATCTCTCTTTTAGGAATACCGAGATATTTTTTCCTGGTCATATACAGAGATACCTGACCTCGATCCTTCTATCGTCAAACATCGCATCGACACATTGTTACCCATGATTTTGGTCATCATGATGGTGTATTGATGATGATGTACTTAGGCTCCTCATAAGAACTTTCTCCAGAGAAAATTGACATTCATCTCTTCCCAGAAAACATACTTTTCAAGAGAGTTCGCAGGTTGCTAGTATCCCAGGGTGCGAGAATGACCCATTCTCGCAGGCTACCTTAAGCTAGGGTGAAAACTTCTCACACTGTGTTACATAGCTAGGGTGCGAACCTTCTCTAAAGCTTGGAAAAAGATGGATTCTCGATGGTTCTAGAAGGGAATCTTCTAGAAGAATGGGTTGGCATTCAAATGGTTATCCTTGTACTGGATTCCCTGATATTGTGGGATCATTCTTATCTAAGTAACCATCTCATTCTCTCATATATATTGATGGAATTCTCATGGAAAAGGTTAAGCAAGATTCATTGGAGAATTGGTGAAAGAATTATGTGAAGGACTTAGCTTGAACAGAAGCTTGCAGAGCCTAGGAAGCGATACTAAGGTATGTTACTTGTTCCTTCCTACTAGCTAATTCAATGGTCAAAACTTAGGGAAAGAGTCATGTCCTATCCTATTTTGTTCTAGATCCAGGTGGATCCAGGGAGATCTATTAGTGTCCGCACCTACCGATTAGTCCCATAACAAAATTGGCGACTCCACTAGGGAGATAACCCGTTTTCTTTGTGGTTTTTGGTATTTTTCCTTGTCCATTTTCTCTTTCCTTACCTTTCTCCATTCATATCAATCTCTGAGTCTTCAGGATACCCTGATAGACCCTATGGGTCCATAGGCCTCTTCAAATTTTGTGTCTTTTTCCAAAAAATTGACTAGTTTCAGACATTCTCGCACTACACTCCACAGTAGCCTGGGAGAATCTATAGAGTTCACACTCTGCTTTTAGGTTCAGTGCGAGGTTCTCGTACTCTGCTCAAAGCTCACCTACGAGAATCACCTATTCTCGCACTGTGTAATACTCTCAGCCTGCGAACCCATTTTTTCAAAATTTTGGATTTGAGTTTTTGCATCTTCAACTGCCCAGATCAGTTTAGGTGCCTAAAAAGAGTTTCTTGGACCATTGGTTGATGTTTTTCTTGTCTTCGTTTTTGTGCACGAACAGTCTTAGGATTTCAAAGGCTCTTCCTGTGACTTGTTCTTGACTTTCATTTCTTGACTTTTCTTGGCCAAGTTATACTCTCTGATTTCAGAATCCGAGTGTGCTTGTTTGGTTAAGGACCGGTGATCGGTTGAAAGTTGAGATTCTTTGTCTTTAGCATTTGCTTATTATTTGAAAGATCCTTTTTCTTATGCAATTGACAAGACTAGTTTGGTTTGCTTGTTATTTTTGTTTCCATTGAAAGATTGGTTTGGGTTTTTATCTATTGCTTGTTCATTGGTTTTTGATTTTCTGCACTCTCACCATCATGGTGTAGGTCCTTTTTGAAAAGTGAACAAAGTTTTTCTTTCAAAAATCATTTTCGTTTTTGAAAACATTGAAAATCAATTGTTGCAATTATTGAAAAAGAAACAATAGAGAATTGTTATTTTTGCGTGATTTGTTGCAATTGCATTTTAAAGGAAATTGTGTCTTGTAGTTCAAGTTTGATCCGAAATTTTTTTCTTTCCCTCCCATACATAGGATTCATTGAATGAAAATTGATATATTTCATTCTCATCCATGCATCGTTGGGTCAAGAGTCTTATACAACATAAGTTTCATCTCCGTTTCCTTTGAGTAACAACAACTCTTAATAACACTGCGCAATTGTAAAATTTACCTAGTAACTCTTTTCTAGGGCTCTATTACACCAACATTTAGCTAGGCTAGTGCTTTGGAATAGGAAGAGAGATACACTCTTCAAAGCACAAAAAACACAATAGCATCTTGTGTTAGGGAGTGTTAAATTCCATTTGCAATATCTTGTCCTGGGAAGCCCTTCTCACACAAGGGTCAAACACGAGGTTGCATTGATATCGACAGAGTTACTCACCCTGCTTTGTTGATATCAGTGTAGAGATTGCACGTATTACGGGGATCACTTGGAGGTATACCCACAATGATGAGTGGAAGCCTTTCGAGTTGATTTCGGGCTAGATACCCTGCCCTTGCATGTGGGTTGGACTGTCGACTGTCCCCCTAGGCTTTATTGTTGTCGGTGGTAACCTCAGTGGCCTATCTTTATAGGGTCTTACACAAGGTGACTGTGAAGGGGAAAGTCTTCACAGTACCTAAAATTGACGTTGATCAAACTCACTCGGGCTCCTTGGAGGGTATACCCACGATTATGTGTGGGAGCTTGCACCAGGGTGTAAGTCCGTTAAGTAGGTCGTCAGTGTAACTTTTCCACCCTATCCCAGCCCCTTCTCGTCTCGTCGTTGCGACGTTGGATTTCATCACCAACTAGCGACTTCGGAATTAGAAGGTATTGTTTGTTTGGTGTTGCTTCCTAGATTTTGTTTACTAGCGCGTGTTGTTTGTTTACCAAAGTTGACCATACGATTTTCTTCGTGAAGTTTGTCACTTGTTTACAATAGCTCCTCCACGTCGTTCAAGTAGAATGCAGGGTTTATCTCCAGAGCATCTGGAAGGTTCTCAACCCTTGCCTACAAGTACACCTGAGGTCTCTCCTCGGCAAAGTGAAGTCCCAGTCATCACCACGCCACAAGTGGAACGAACTGACTCTCTTGAACATTTCCGAATCACCAATACTCGAGAGGACTTTCAACTTCACCCTGATTTTGAGCGACCATTTATGTGACTGAATTATTCCGAAGACTTAGTTGTTACATCTTCTGGATCACCAATTGAACCCTTTCCTGGCATACAAGGCCAAGATCTTTTTTGGTCTACATGCGTTTTCCGACGGGACCTTTTTGGTCCAGGTTCACTTGTGATTTCCGAAATCAACCCACCTGTGATTTCTGAAATCTCTAGTCTAGAGACAGTACCATTTACTACTGCCTATCACTTTACCGTCCCTATCGAAATGGCCCATCACACAGATACTACGAGTGTTCACACCGGGTTTATTGTAGTTAGTCTCGCTCCCATCAACACACCGCGAATGCCGAATGCCACTCTGACACTACCACCCAGATACCG
Source organism: Picea engelmannii (assembly GCA_009831015.1). Taxonomy (NCBI): domain Eukaryota; kingdom Viridiplantae; phylum Streptophyta; class Pinopsida; order Pinales; family Pinaceae; genus Picea; species Picea engelmannii. The sequence continues at coordinate 34,440 of ML811807.1, forward strand.
TGCATTGAATGCTTCCATTCCCACTCCTACGCAAACCGCATCCGGCTCTCCTGGTAGTCCTTCTTCTTCTGGGCACTCTCTTCCCGGTTTTATTCCGACACTCCCTCAATTTCCTTTTGGAGGACCCTCCTCGTCTTCCACTGGCAGTCTTAATCCTAGTGACAGTATTCCGTCATTCACTCCAACTTATAAGATTCCTGTCGGTGGACAATTTCACCAAGGTGGTATGACTCAACCCCCTCTCAGCAGGAAAATTCCTTTTGGCACACAAATCCAAATTGGAACACAACCCCCAATTGGAACACCACCTTTGATAGGAGGACAGACCCCACCTTATGGGCAAAACATACCTCCATCCTTGGCCCAGTATTGGAATCGGTTGATACAACATCCTCCTCAATCGACTGGGGGGTAGCAGTTTCCAACTGCATCTGTGATACCCCCTAGTATGGGCCAACCATATTCGGGTACATTCAATCCCATTTGGGGGGCGAATGCTCAAAATCAAGTCCCTGTTCCAGGGTACAATCCTATGAGCTACTATCCTCTCCAACCACCACCGAATCTGCCTGGGTCTTCACATTATATGCAGACTGCTTATGGTCCTACTAGTTTGCTGACAGGGATTCCTCCCCAAAGCCACCAGTACCCGCAGGTGAATCGAAAGTTACCCTTCATAGCCACTTTGGATCTTCCGTATTTGTCAAGGATTTTAAATGATCCAATTCGTCACTCTCCCCAATGGCCTGCTATACCAACCAAGCTACCATCGGACATTCCTAAATTCCACGACAAAGTGGGAGAGGACCCAAACAATCACGTTATGACTTTTCACCTATGGTGTTCATCCAACTCATTGATGGATGACTCTATTCATTTACGTATTTTTCAACGAACCCTCACAGGTTCGACTGCGAAGTGGTATATAGAATTGCCACAAGGTTTCTTCTATGACTTCAACACCCTAGCTATGGATTTCCTCACACACTATCAGTTACCGATTCGTTATGACACGGGGACCGAGATTTTGACTTCTTTCAAACAAAACAATGCCACTCATATATCTGATCACATTCATGAGTGGCGACGGAGATGACGTCTCATTAAACTCGAACTCCCCGATCAGTTGCTGGCAGAATAGTTTACAAAATCATTTGTGAACAACATCGGTCATGACATCGCCATGGGTGGAGTAGTCATGGAAGAACAGGCCATAAGTCGTGCTCAATATCTTGACCTTGTTTACTCGCAAATGGGTACCCTCTACGATTTACTACCTGACTCACCTCGTCCTTCCACTTCCACCACTTCAACTACTCCAGTTGCTTCACACAATACAAGGTAAACCGGTAGAAGCCGTCTGTATATATAACGATCAAAAGAGTTTTTTACAAAAAATTTTTGTTCGAAGACCAAAATGTCAAAATCTGAAGCTCATAGCTTCTACAAAATGACGTCATGGATGACGTTCATGGTAACATACGACTGCCTGGGCAACCCTACAGAGCAGTCGGCCTATGGACTTTGACACTCCTATTGTGTGACGCCGATGACATCGTGGAACCTCTCCAAGAGGCATGTCTGGAATATCTGCTGTCAAACCCTCTAGGTTTTGTTCCACTGCTTGATAATCCTCGGCGTCCCATCGTGGCACTGACGCTACCTCTCCTTGCCGCTGAATGGGAGAAGTACCAGGAGGTCAGTAAGGTCCCACATCTGTGTCATCAAAAAATTAATTTTGTATTTAGTCTTTGGACGAACATATAAAAAATATTTGAATATGATAAAATTCACAAAAACATTTAAAAAGGAAAAAATTGTGTACTTCTTACCAAGTTCCCCCCACTGAGCATCCTCTGGCAGGACTAAGTCTGGATCTTCTCAGAAATCCAACTCGACATAAGCATAATCATCGACCATCAACATCTGTGGTCACAGCCAGTCGAAGAAGGTATCATCATACTTGATAATTGGTCAAGCTATTCACATGTTTTGATTGTTTTTTATGGTTTTTGTATAAAACCTAGATCTTGGTCTTTGTCCGTTCTTATGCTCAAAAATACATGAGAACGTGATTGAGCATACTTTTATCACTTTTTCGGGCTCAACAAGGTTATACGAAAAATGAACCCCCCTGGAGTCCTCTTTAAGCTCTTTTTAGACTCTCTAAACATGAAAAGATAGCCGAGCGACCTTACTGTTTTCACGCTCGATAAAGTATTTGGAGAAAGCGTCTGGTGAGCAATAATTTATCTCTTTTTCGGTCTCATCAGACTATTTTATGAAAAAGAAACTGAGAGAGTTCTCTTTTGAGTGTTTTTATAGACTCTATAATCATGAAAAACCTTCGAGTTTTCTATCTCTGGACTCGTTAAATAAACATTGATAGACCCATCATGGGACCAAACCACTCCTTCTTAGGGTTCGTTAAACATACTCTGAAGTACTTATCCGAAGGATAAGCTTATATCAACAAGCATATGTTATCCTCCTCAAGCTTGCGTAAAAATAAAGAGGTACTCGCCAGAAATGGTGGGGAAAAATTTGGGAAAGGGATATGTTCTTATCTTCATATTAATTGGCAGTAAGTGTCGCTCTTGAACATGACACCCCCTATTCATTATTTGAAGCCGGTTTGGGAAATCCATTTGTCTCTCATTCGATTTTCTACAAGGTCATTCCATGTGTCGTCTTTGAGTCAATACTTCCAAATCATTGGTCGTGTCATTCATATGTTCAAGAGAAGTTCGTCTGAAACCTCTATTGAGTCGGCCATCTGCAGTTGTTCATTATCTTCGTGTCGGCCTTCCCTGTGTCCAGTCCAGCTTACATCATACTCTGTTTCACCTTCAAAATATGTTACTCATTTTGTGTCATTGATGGGGGATACATCAAGGCCCTCCTGTGATGCCTTTTGTTCCGTCGAATTCAGCTCATTATCCAGAAACAAGACTTATAAATTCTTTGGTACCTTGGAACTTTCCTACCTCAGTGGCAGGTTTCCTCACTTTCGACAATGGGTTTACATCATTGACCCCTGATCGAAAGATTCCATCGAATGTTCAACTTCAACTCACTCATTCACACTCGATGGATTGTACTAGAGTACCTTGGGAGTCATTGACATCAATGGTGATTTTCCGCACACTTGTTAACGGTTTCATCAATGACCGGTAATCAAGTGGTTTCTGCCATGTTCGACTTCAACACATGTAATCACATGGTTAGATTCGTACTTTTGGGCGACGAGATTGAAGACCCTGGATATCATCTCTTTGTCCAGGTTGCGATGGAATATGTATAATTTGTGAAACATAGATCCACTTTGTATGTCTCGTGGCTATGTCATCTTAATTTGAATTTTCTCGCATAGATCCACAGTGTATTCCTGGTGGCTATGCTATATTTTGACGACATGGATCCACAGTGTATGATTGGTGGCCATGACCTATGTCTACAATGTCATTAGTTTGTGATCTGAGTATGGGAATGCCTACCTCAGAATTGATATATATGATATTCTGCAGATGCTTGGTTGTTCCTAGGTTTCCGATTAGGTGCGATCCTGGTTTCCGACACACACATGCAGTTTACAAAGTCTTTCGACTGTCACTGGTTCCGGCCTCATACTTTGGGGGGCATTCTGTTACCCATGATTTTGGTCATCATGATAGTGTATTGATGATGATGTACTCAGGCTCCTCATAAGAAATTTCTCCTAAGAAAATTGACATTCATCTCTTCCCAAAAAACATACTTTTGAAGAGAGTTCGCAGGTTGCTAGTATCCCAGGGTGCGAGAATGACCCATTCTCGCAGGCTGCCTTAAGCTAGGGTGCGAACTTCTCGCAGTGTGTTACATAGCTATGGTGCGAACCTTCTCTAAATCTTGGAAAAAGATGGATTCTCGATGGTTCTAGAAGGGAATCTTCTAGAAGAATGGGTTAGCATTCGAATGGTTATCCTTGTACTGGATTCCCTGATATTGTGGGATCATTCTTATCTAAGTAACCATCTCATTCTCTCCTATATATTGATGGAATTCTCATGGAAAAGGTTAAGCAAGATTCATTGGAGAATTGGTGAAAGAATTATGTGAAGGAGTTAGCTTGAACAGGAGCTTGGAGACCCTAGGAAGCGATACTAAGGTATGTTACTTGTTCCTTCCTACTAGTTAATTCAATGGTCAAAACTTAGGGAAAGAGTCATGTCCTGTCATGTTTTGTTCTAGATCTAGGTGGATATAGGGAGATCTGTTAGTGTCCGCACCTACCAATTAGTCCGATAACAAAATTGGCGACTCCACTGGGGAGATAACCCGTTTTCTTTGTGGTTTTTGGTATTTTTACTTGGCCATTTGCTCTTGCCTTACCTTTCTCCATTCATATCAATCTTTGAGTCTTCAGAATACCCTGATAGACCCTCTGGGTCCAGAGGCCTCTTCAATTTTTGTGTCTTTTTCCAAAAAATTGACTAGTTTTAGACATTCTCGCACTACACTCCACAGTAGCCTGCGAGAATCTATAGAGTTCACACTCTGCTTTTAGGTTCAGTGCGATGTTATCACACTCTTCTCAAAGCTCACCTATGAGAATCACCTATTCTCGCACTGTGTAATACTCTCAGCCTGCGAACCCATTTTTTCAAAATTTTGGATTTGAGTTTTTGCATCTTCAACTGCCCAGATCAGTTTAGATGCCTAAAAAGAGTTTCTTGTACCATTGGTTGATGTTTTTCTTGTCTTTTTTTTTGTGCACGAACAGTCTTAGGATTTCAAAGGCTCTTCCTGTCACTTGTTCTTGACTTTCATTTCTTGACTTTTCTTGGCCAAGTTATACTCTCTGATTTCGGAATCCGAGTGTGCTTGTTTGGTTAAGGACTGACGATCGGTTGAAAGTTGAGCTTCTTTGTCTTTATCATTTGCTTATTCTTTGAAAGATCACTTTTCTTATGCAATTGACAAGACTAGTTTGGTTTGCTTGTTATTTTTGTTTCCATTGAAAGATTGGTTTGGGTTTTTATCTATTGCTTGTTCATTGGTTTTTGATTTTCTGCACTCTCACCATCATGGTGTAGGTCCTTTTTGAAGAGGGAATAAAGTTTTTCTTTCAAAAATCATTTTCGTTTTTGAAAACATAAAAAATCAATTGTTGCAATTATTGAAAAAGAAACAATAGAGAATCGGTATTTTTGCGTGATTTGTTGCAATTACATTTTAAAGGAAATTGTGTCTTGTAGTTCAAGTTTGATCCAGAAAATTTCTCTTTCCCTCCCATACCTAGGATTTATTGATCGAAAATTGATATATTTCATTCTCATCCATGCATCGTTGGGTCAAGAGTCTTATGCAACATAAGTTTCATCTCTGTTTCCTTTGAGTAACAACAACTCTTAATAACACTGCGCAATTGTAAAATTTACCTAGTAACTCTTTTCTAGGGCTCTATTACACCAACATTTAGCTAGGCTAGTGCTTTCGAATAGGAAGAGAGATACACTCTCCAAAGCACAAAACACACAATAGCATCTTGTGTTAGGGAGTGTTAAATTCCATTTGCAATATCTTGTCCTGGGAAGCCCTTCTCACACAAGGGTCAAACACGAGGTTGCATTGATATCGACAGAGTTACTCACCCTTATTTGTTGATATCGGTGTAGAGATTGCACGTATTATGGGGATCACTTGGAGGTATACCCACAATGATGAGTGGAATCCTTTCGAGTTGATTTCGGGCTAGATACCCTGCCCTTGCATGTGCGTTGAACTATCGACTGTCCCCCCAGGCTTTATTGTTGTCGGTGGTAACCTCAGTGGCCTATATTTCTAGGGTCTTACACAAGGTGACTGTGAAGGGGAAAGTCTTCACGGTACCTAAACTTGACGTTGATCAAACTCACTCGGGCTCCTTGGAGGGTATACCCACGATTATGTGTGGGATCTTGCTCTAGGGTGTAAGTCCGTTAAGCAGGTCGTCAGCATAACTTTTCCACCCTAGCCCAGCCCCTTCTCGTCTCGTCGTTGCGACGTTGGATTTCATCACCAACTAGCGACTTCGGAATTAGAAGGTCTTGTTTGTTTGGTGTTGCTTCCTAGATTTTGTTTACTAGCACGTGTTGTTTGTTTACCAAAGTTGACCATACAATTTTCTTCGTGAAGTTTGTCACTCGTTTACAATAGCTCCTCCACGTCGTTCACGTAGAATGTGGGGTTTATCTCCAGAGCATCTGGAAGGTTCTCAACCCTTGCCTACAAGTACACCTGAGGGCTCTCCTCGACAAAGTGAAGTCCCAGTCGTCACCACGACACAAGTGGAACGAGCTGACTCTCTCGAACATTTCCGAATCACCAATACTTGAGAGGACTTTCGACTTCACCCTGATTCTAAGCGACCGTTTATGCGACCGAATTCTTCCGGAGACTCAGTTGTTACATCTTCTGGATCACCAATTGGACCCTTTCTTGGCATAGAAGGACAAGATCTTTTTTGGTCTACAGGCCTTTTCCGACGGGACCTTTTTGGTCTAGGTTCACCTGTGATTTCCGAAATCAACCCACCTGTGATTTTCGAAATCTCTAGTCCAGGGACAGTACCGTTTACTACCACCTATCACTTTATCGTCCCTATTGAAATGGCCCATCACACAGATACTACAAGTGTTCCAACCAGGTTTACTGCGGTTAGTCTCGCTCCCATCAGCACACTGTGAATTCCCAATGTCACTTTGACACTACCACCCGGATATCGTGCGTTGAATGCTTCCATTCCCACTCCTACGCAAACCCCATCCGGCTCTCCTGGTGGTCCTTCTTCTTCTGGGCACTCTCTTCCTGGTTTTATTCTGACACTCCCTCAATTTCCTTTTGGAGGACCCTCCTTGTCTTCCACTGGCAATCTTAATCCTAGTGGAACTATTCCATCATTCACTCCAACTTATCAGATTCCCGTCGGTGGACAATTTCACCAAGGTGGTATGACTCAACCCCCTCTCAGCGGGAAAATTCCTTTTGGCACACAAATCCCAATTGGAACACAACCCCCAATTGGAACACCACCTTCGATAGGAGGACCAACCCTGCCTTATGGGCAAAACATACCTCCATCCTTGGCCCAGTATTGGAATCAGTTGATGCAACATCCTCCTCAATCGACTAGGGGGCAACAGTTTCCAGCTGCATCTATGATACCCCCTAGTATGGGCCAACCATATCCGGGTACATTCAATCCCATTTGGGGGGTGAATGCTCAAACTCAAGTCCCTGTTCTAGGGTACAATCCTATGAGCTACTATCCTCTCCAACCACCACCGAATCTGCCTGAGTCTTCACATTATATGCAGACTTCTTATGGTCCTACTGGTTTTCCGACAGGGCTTCCTCCCCAAATCCACCAGTACCCGTAGGTGAATCGAAAGTTACCCTTCATAGCCACTTTGGATCTTCCGGATTTGTCAAGGATTTTAAATGATCCAATTCGTCACTCTTCCCAATGGCCTGCTATACCAGCCAAGCTACCATCGGACATTCCTAAATTCGACAACAAAGTGGGAGAGGACCCAAACAATCACGTTATGACTTTTCACCTATGGTGTTCATCCAACTCATTGATGGATGACTCTATTCGTTTACGTCTTTTTCAACGAACCCTCACAGGTTCTCCTACGAAGTGGTATATAGAATTGCCACGAGGTTTCTTCTATGACTTCAACACCCTAGCTATGGCTTTCCTCACACACTATCAGTTACCAATTCGTTATGACACGGGGATCGAGATTTTGACTTCTTTCAAACAAAACAAAGCCACTCATATATCTGATCACATTCATGAGTGGCGACGGAGACGACGTCTCATTAAACTCGAACTACCCGATCAGTTGCTGGCAGAATGGTTTACAAAATCATTTGTGAACGACATCGGTCATGACATCGCCATGGGTGGAGTAGTCATGGAAGAACAGGCCATAAGTCGTGCTCAATATCTTGACCTTGTTTACTCGCAAATGGGTACCCTCTACGATTTACTACCTGACTCACCTCGTCCTTCCACTTCCACCACTTCAACTACTCCAGTTGCTTTGCATGCAACCGACAGTGTGATTGGCACTTTCTAGGCCCAACCACATTCCACCGCAAGCACAAACCCCAAACCTACTTCTTCTAATGTTCAAAATGCTCCGTCTCCTACTCCTCCCACCGACAAGACTTCTGAGGTAAATGCAGTTCAATCTACCCTAGCTGGTAAAAACAAATCCAAAAAGGGAAGGGGTAAGAATAAGGAGGAAAAAAATACTTCTCAAGCAGAGCGAACCAAAACTACCCCTGTTGACGATCGGGATAAGCGCAAACCTCGATACCCTTGTCTTATCTGTGGTGATTATCACTACACGAAGGATTGTCCACGACGCGCCGAGGTCACTAAGTTCCTTCAAGGAGCTCCAAAACCACCTGCTCCGGTCGTTTTGTCCCAACCCTTCCCGTCTCAACAACAGGCTCAGTTGGTCATTCATGACCAACAATCATCTTCTACTACATCTTACGTATTGATGTGTACTGGCGATTCAAAGGAGAGAGACGTTGCACTCACTACTCGAGCCAAAGATTATTCTCCCTCTAAAGAGAAGGTTGATGATCTACCTCCTTCCTTGGTACAACCCTCTCCTACAACTCCACCTACCAACGGTCCTCTTCATCTCAAATGACTGAGCCTCGACACAGTTCTTCGACCCCCCCCAAAGGGTGTTGTTCAGAAATCGGCTTTCAATCCTCATGCTCGTGCTGCCCAGAACTACATCATTGTTGAAGATCTGGCCCAAGCACCTTCTGCAATGTTATCCCTCGAAGTCCTTCAAAGTTGTCCTACGCAATGGAAGGCACTGTTGAAAGCTATCAGTGGAATCGATCTGACGGATACGAATTTAGTAATTTTTGACTTGGAGGATCACATTCCAAGGTTACCCCCTCAACTCGCGTTCCATATCCAAGTGATTGTCTCTGACAAAAACATTTGTCGAACCGTTATCGATGAGTGTGCCTCGACATGTGTTATATCTCTTACTTGCTGGAAAGCCATTGGCTCTCCTTCTTTAAATGAATCCCAGAATACTCTTAAAGCCTTCAACAACTCTAGTTTTAAGCCCTACGGTGTCCTTCCTTCGTTGCCCATCACGTTAGAAGGAAAAATGGTACAAGTCGAAGTGGAAGTCTTTGATGCTCCCCTTGATTACAATCTTCTGCTTGGCCACAGCTGGATCGATTCCATGCGCACAGTTGTGTCGACCCTTTTCCGTGTGGTACATTTCCCACATCAAGGAAAGGTTGTCACCGTCGACCAACTAGCCTTCTTTAATTCCGATACCCATATTGGCATCGTACCGTTTATCACTAAAACCCCACCGGGTTATGAGAACGTCGATGTAGGCCTTCTTAAAGACTCTTCGTTAATGGGTACTTTCCCCATTCCACTGCCTAATGTTCCACGCTTGTCTGTTGCTTCAATCAACATGATCTCCACCTCGATTCATGAACTTCCTGTGTCTCACAACCCTTGGATAGTACATGACCCTGGAGATCATCTTTGTTATAGCGACAAAATGCTGTTAAGTCCGGTCTAATATGCCTATTAGGCCATTCAATTGGCAACACCTTCTACCCCCTCTCTTGGTGAGTTATCTCCAGATCCTTTCCATGTCATTTTTCCTACAGACGAGATGATCATGTCTATCATGGAAGACACCCCTTGGGACGATGGACATCATCGTTCCATCCTCTTTTTGGAGCAACATACCCTTGAGAACTACCAACGGATCTCGACCCCGTCGAACGTTGTCGTCATCTCCACCGTTCCTGAGTCCACACACAATGTGTTTTCTGAAGGGAACTTAAGCAATATCTCGCCCACTATTTCCCTTGACATCACCGTCAAACCTGGGATTGTCGAAAATGTCCATATCGGAGCTTCATGTTATTCGGACAAAATCGTCACCTACACATCCCTTTTCAAAGAGTTTCGTGACATCTTCACCTGGAGCTACGAAGAAATGTCGGGTATCGACCCTGAGATTTTGATACATGAGATAAAGACATACCCCGACGCTAAACCCGTCTGGCAACGTCTTCATCCAGTTTACCCACGTAAAGTGGCGGCTATCAAGCTCGAAGTCGAGAAACTTATTAAAGCTGAATTTATTTATCCGGTGGCTCTCACAGACTGGGTTTCCAATCTTGTCCCGATTGACAAGAAACAAGGCACAATTCGTGTATGCATTGATTTTAGGGATATCAACAAAGTTTGTCCCAAATATAACTTTCCTACCCCTTTCATCGATCAGATTGTCGACGATTGCGATGGAAGTGAAATATTCTCTCTGATGGATGGTTTCTCCAGGTATAATCAAATCAACATTGTTCTCGAGGATCAACATAAGACTGCTTTTATTTGTCCTTGGGGTACTTTTGCCTATCAGAAACTCCCTTTCGGTCTCAAGAACACTGGCGCAACTTTTCAATGCTCTAGTTCTTATGCTTTCCATGATATCAAGCACATTGTCCAACCATATCTGAATGATTTACCCGCTCACTCAATGCGCCGAGTCGATCATCCAACCCACTTCCGAGCCATTTTCATCCACTGTCAGTTCTACCGTATACGTTTGAATCCTCATAAGTGCATTTTCTGCGTGGAATCCGACCGACTTCTAGGTTTTATCGTTTCACGTCAAGGGATCTGGGTGGATCCTTTAAAGGTTGAGGCGATCCTTAATCTCCCTCCTCCTTCTACACTTCGCCAGTTACAAAGTTTGCAAGGGAAAGCAAACTTTCTTCATCGTTTTATCCCAAATTACACCGAGATAACTCATGGATTTACGCGCTTACTTAAAAAGGCGTCTGAGTTCGTATGGGATACCATAGCCAACAATTCTTTCAAATCTTTGAAATTATCCCTAACGCGTGCTCTGCTTCTCTTTCCCCCTGATTACAGTCGCGATTATTTCCTCTACCTTGCTGCCTCAGATTACACCATTGGTATGGTTCTCGTCCAAGAGGATGATGCTAACGAAGAACATGTTATGTACTACTTGAGTCGAAGTCTAACGCCTACTGAAATCAAGTATTTACATGTTGAAAAACTGGCCTTGGCTGCCATCCAAGTTGTCCAACACTTCCGGCACTATATCCTCTCACGCAAGACTACAGTGATTTCCAACTACAACCCTATGCAACACATTCTCACACGTCAATTGCTAGGGGGAAAATACTCCAAATGGATAGTGATACTCCAGGAGTTTGACTTGGAATTCGAACGTGCCAAGTCCAAGAAGTCCTTAGTATTTGCTGAGTTGATATGAGACTTTCCCTATTCTGAAACAAAAAATGTAGCAGCTGATTCATTACCCGATGAATCTCTTTTCCTTATTAGCACTTATGATCTTTGGTATGGTTATATCATTATATATCTCCAAACCTAGACTTTTCGTCCAACTTTTTCTAGTACTGATCGACGTCGCATACGCTATCAAGCCCGTCAATATATTATCCTCGGGGATACTCTTTATCATCGGGGGATTGACTCTGTTTTTCGACATTGTCTAACGTTCGACGAAGCCGAGAAAGATCTGAATGACTGCCATTCTGGAGCCTGTGGTGGTCATATGTTTGGGTATGCTACTGCCCAGAAGATATTAAGAGAAGGGTATTTTTGGCCTTCTTTATTTAACGACTGCATCATCACCGTTCAAAAATGCCATGCTTGCTAGACCTATAATAACAAGATACGGTCACATCCCGCTCTTCTTCACCCTGTGGTCTCCATTGGTCCCTTTGTGAAATGGGGCATCGATTTCATGACATGTCACTCTCACTCGGTCGAGGGGCATGGATACATTATTGTAGCCGTCGATTACTTTACGAAATGGGCCGAGGCGATGCCGACATTTGACAACACTAGAAAGACTGCAACATTATTCATTTTTAATCACATCATAACTCGTTTTGGTGTTCCCCAAGCTATCGTCACTGATCACGGTAGCCACTTCAGAAACTTCATGATGTCCGAACTTACTGAAAAGTTGGGTCTTCGCCATGAAAACTCAACGCCCTATTACCCTCAAGCCAACGACCAAGTCGAAGCAATTAACAAAGTTCTCATAACTATGCTCTGACGAATGATAGGGATTCACAAAACAAGTTGGCACACAATGTTGTTTCCAGCATTGTGGGCTTATCGGACATCCATCAAGTCCGCTACTAGGTTTACACCTTTCCGGTTAGTCTATGGTTTGGAAGCCATTCTTCCGATTGAATGTGAGATACCCTCTTTGAAACTAGTTGTTGAACTCCTACCAAACACTTCTGCTGAGGAAGAACATCTATTGTATCTTATGCGATTAGACGAAACTCGACGCGATGCTACCCTAGTCATAGAAGCCCAAAAAAAACGTGTCAAGGCCCAATACGACAAACATGTCAAGCCTCACATTTTCTCCGAAGAAGATCTCGTTCTCCTCTATGAACAAGATCGAGATATGCTAGGAGCTAGAAAATTCGAAGCCATGTGACGAGGTCCTTATATCGTTCGACGAGTTTTGGAAAAAAGAGCTTATGAGTTAGTAGATTACGATGGTATCCCTTTGAGTGAACCCAGGAATGGGTTGTACTTGAATAAGTACTATGCATAAAATCATCTATGCATGAGTAATTGCATTTTTATTGTATCATAGTTCTTGTGTGTTAATGTAGCTTTCTTTTGTCGTTATCTGGTCTCTACCCTTATGTGACATTGTGTTTGATTTCTAGATGTTGGAGTCTTCGCTACCCTATATTGGCTTCGCTGATGGCACTAGCCGTAGTACTCAGAACCTTGCTTCTGCTGCATGGGCAATTTACGCCCCTACAAACGAACTCGTCTCCTTACAAGGTGTGTGTCTCGACCGTGTGACCAAAAATATTACAAAGTATAGCACCGTTATCGAATTGTTGATTGATGCTATCTCGCTCGAAATCCATCATTTGGTTGTGCAACTCGATTCGCAGCTTGTAGTACTACAATCAAGTAATGTCTATACTATTCAAAGTCCTACTTTGTTACGGGTGTATTTGCGAATTCGCCTCTTGGAACGTTATTTTAATTATGTTGAATATCAACATATTCCTAGATGTCTAAATACATTAACAGATGCATTGGATAACTATGTATTAGATAGACATTTGGATCATTTATAAATCAATGACATCAATTTTTCACACAATACAAGATAAACCAGTAGAAGCCGTCTGTATATATAACGATCAAAAGAGTTTTTTACAAAAAAGTTTTGTTCGAAGACCAAAATGTCAAAATATGAAGCTCATAGCTTCTACAAAATGACGTCATGGATGACGTTCAAGGTAACATATGACTGCCCGGGCAACCCTACAGAGCAGTCGACCTATGGACTCTGACACTCCTATTGTGTGACGCCGATGACGTCGTGGAACCTCTCCAAGAGGCATGTCTGGAATATCTGCTGTCAAACCCTCTAGGTTTTGTTCCACTGCTTGATAATCCTCGGCGTCCCATTGTGGCATTGACGCTACCTCTCCTCGCTGCTGAATGGGAGAAGTACTAGGAGGTCGGTAAGGTCCCACATCTGTGTCATCAAAAAATTAATTTTGTATTTAGTCTTTGGACGAACATATAAAAAATATTTGAATATGATAAAATTCACAAAAACATTTAAAAAGGCAAAAATTGTGTACTTCTTACCAAGTTCCCCCCACTGAGCATCCTCCAGCAGGACTAAGTCTGGATCTCCTCGGAAATACAACCCGACATAAGCATAATCATCGACCATCAACATCTGTGGTCGCAGCCAGTCGAAGAAGGTATCATCATACTTGATAATTGGTCAATCTATTCACATGTTTTGATTGTTTTTTATGGTTTTTGTATAAAACATCGAGCTTGGTCTCTGTCCGTTCTCACGCTCAAAAATACATGAGAACGTGATCGAGCATACTTTTATCACTTTTTCGGGCTCAACAAGGTTATACGAAAAATGAACCCCCCCTGGAGTCCTCTTTAATCTCTTTTCAGACTCTCTAAACATGAAAAGATAGCTGAACGACTTTGCTATTTTCACGCTCGATAAAGTATTTGGAGAAAGCGTCTGGTGAGCGATAATTTATCTTTTTTTCGGTCTCATAAGACTATTTTACGAAAAGGAACTGAGAGAGTTCTCTTTTGAGTGTTTTTCCAGACTCTATAATCATGAAAAACCTTCGAGTTTTCTATCTCTGGACTCGTTAAATAAACATTGACAGACCCATCATGGGACCGAACCACTCCTTCTTAGGGTTCGTTAAACATACTCGAAGGACTTATTCGAAGGATAATCTTATATAAACAAGCATATGTTATCCTCCTCAAGCTTGCGTAAAAATAAAGAGGTACTCGCCAGAAATGGTGGGGGAAAATTTGGGAAAGGGATATGTTCTTATCTTCATATTAATTGGCAGTAAGTGTCGGTCTTGAACATGACACCCCCTATTCATTATTTGAAGCCGGTTTGGAAATCCATTTGTCTCTCATTCGATTTGCTACAAGGTCATTCCCCGTGTCGTCTTTAAGTCAATACTGCCAAATCATTGGTCGTGTCATTCATATGTTCAAGAGAAGTTCATCTGAAACCTCTATTGAGTCGGCCATCTATAGTTGTTCATTCTCTTCGTGTCGGCCTTCCCTGTGTCCAGTCCAACTTACATCATACTCTGTTTCACATTCAAAATATGTTACTCATTTCGTTTCATTGATGGGGGATACATCAAGGCCCTCCTGTGATGAGTTTTGTTCCATCGACTTAAGCTCATTATCCGGAAACAAGACTTAGAAATTCTTTGGTACCTTGGAACTTGCATGCCTCAATGGCAGATTTCCTCGCTTTCGACAATGGGTTTACATCATTGACCCCTGATCGAAAGATTCCGTCCAATGTTCGAATTCAACTCACTCATTCACACTCGATGGATTGTACTAGAGTACCTTGGGAGTCATTGACATCAATGGTGATTTCCCTCACACTTGTTAACGGTTTCATCAATGACCGGTAATCAAGTGGTTTATGCCATGTTCGACTTCAACACATGTAATCACATGGTTAGATTCGTACTTTTGGGTGACGAGATTGAAGACCCTGGATATCATCTCTTTGTCCAGGTTGCGATGGAATATGTATAATTTGTGACACATAGATCTACTTTGTATGTCTCATGGCTATGTCGCCTTAATTTGAATTTTCTCGCATAGATCCACATTGTATTCCTGGTGGCTATGCTATATTTTGACGACATGGATCCACAATGTATGATTGGTGGCCATGACCTCTGTCTACAATGTCATTAGTTTGTGATCTGAGTATGGGAATTCCTACCTCAGAATTGATATATATGATATTCTGCAGATGCTTGGTTGTTCGCAGGTTTCCGATTAGGTGCGCTCCTGGTTTCTGACACACACATGCAGTTTACAAAGTCTTTCGGCTGTCACTGGTTCCGGCCTCATACTTTGGGGGGCATTCTGTTACCCATGATTTTGGTCATCATGATGGTGTATTGATGACGATGTACTCAGGCTCCTCATAAGAACTTTCTCCTAAGAAAATTGACATTAATCTCTTCCCAGAAAACATACTTTTGAAGAGAGTTCGCAGGTTGCTAGTATCTTAGGGCGCGAGAATGACCTATTCTCGCAGGCTGCCTTAAGCTAGGGTGCGAACTTCTTGCACTGTGTTACATAGATAGGGTGCGAACCTTCTCTAAAGCTTGGAAAAATATGGATTCTCGATGGTTCTAAAAGGGAATCTTCTAGAGGAATGGGTTGGCATTCAAATGGTTATCCTTGTACTGGATTCCCTGATATTGTGGGATCATTCTTATCTAAGTAACCATCTCATTCTCTCCTATATATTGATGGAATTCTCATGGAAAAGGTTAAGCAAGACTCATTGGAGAATTGGTGAAAGAATTATGTGAAGGAATTAGCTTGAATAGGAGCTTGGAGACCCTAGGAAGCGATACTAAGGTATGTTACTTGTTCCTTCCTACTAGCTAATTCAATGGTCAAAACTTGGGGAAAGAGTCATGTCCTGTCCTGTTTTGTTCTAGATCCAGGCGGATCTAGGGAGATCTATTAGTATTCACACCTACTGATTTGTCCGATAACACACATGGCTCGATGTCGCCCCAGTACGTCAAAATAAACACCCACTCCACCCATCCAAAGCCACGACTATCAAAGCCAAAATTGACAAGTTACGCATTGTCAGGTTCATATACCCCATCGTGTATAGCTCATGTGTCTCCGACCCCGTCCTTGTTAACAAAAAATAGGGCACTATTTGCGCGTGCACTAACTTTCATGATCTCAACCATGCTTGTCCCAAAGAAAACTTCCCAACCCCTTTCATCAACCAAATTATCGATGATTGTGCCGGCCATGAGACCTTGTCCTTCATGGACGGGTTGTCTGGATACAATCAAATCCAGATTCATCTAGAAGATCAGTATAAAACCACATTTACTACCCCATGGGGTACCTTTGCTTACCGTGTCATGCCTTTTGGACTAAAAAACACAGGTGCTACGTTCCAATGGGCCATGGCTTACATTTTTTATGATCTCGCTCATATCATTCTTGCTTACTTGGATGACCTCACTGCTCGATCCAAGAAACAAACTCAACATCTAGATGACTTACGAGTCGTATTTCAATGATGTCACCAATACAATTTCCACTTGAACCCCCTCAAGTGTGTATTTTGCTTCACCATCAGACACCTCCTTGGGTTCATTGTCTCCCAACATGACATCACAGTGGACCCCCTCAAGGTCCAAGCTATCACATAAATTCCACCACCTAGGAATTTGCACCAACTACAGAGTCTACAAGGAAAAGTCAACTTTTTACAATGCTTGGTCCCAGATTACACCACTTGTGCACATGGTTTCCTTCACTTACTGCATCATGATATCCCACTTCGATGGGATGAACATGCCCAAACCTATTTTGATGATTTAAAGTGGCATTATCCAATGCCCCTTTGATTAGTGCTCCCGACTATGATCACGATTATATCCTCTACTTGTCAAATTCATTGTCCTTCATCTTATTATTCCACAATTAAGCATGGGTTCTCTTACTCCGCAAAGCGTCTTCCCATGAGGGCTTTCACCATAAGGGGACCACTTTGGAGTTCATCCATATTTACTTCTTATCAACCATGACAAGACAACAATGAGTCATCTTTACATCAAACAATCTTGGGTCCATTACCCAAACCTTTGTGCCGCGGGGCTTTCTTCAAGGGTTGACATCAATGACAACCAACCTTAATCAACAATCTCCCCCTTTGGAATTGATGGAAACACTTTGATGCAATACTGAAATCATATCACTCATGCTCCCCCTGGAACCATGCCTCTGTCCTCTATATCTGATAAATTTGTCTCTGTCCTCTGCATCTGATAAATCTGCTCCCTCTAGAACCATGCCTCTGTCCTCTGCATCTGATAAATCTCTCTCCCTTTGTCATCAATGGAAAAGGTATCTTTCCATCCAGGGCTACTCCCCCTGACTGAACTATCCTCTTATGGTTCTTCCTCATGTACATCTAAGACATATAAGATAAGCATTAAAAAAGCATTCATTTTGGAGTAGAAATAACTCCAAGTCTTTGGTGAAGATATTCTAGGGCTTCTCGTGAAAGTGGTTTTGTAAAGATGTCTGCCAATTGTTCTTTTGTGCCCACATACTCAACTCTAATGTTATTTTCTGCAACCTGTTCCTGTAGAAAGTGATACTTGATTGGAATGTACTTCGTATTGGAGTGCATCACCGGGTTTTTTGAGATACTAATGGCACTTGTATTATCACAATATATTGGAATGGACTCATCATACTCAACCTATATATATGTCAAAGTTGGTTTCATCCAAAGAACCCGTGTACAACATGTTGTTGCTACAATATACTCTACCTCTGCTGTAGATAGAGATACTGATGATTGTTTCTTGCTTAGCCATGATACCAAAAACTCACCTAAGTAGAACACTGCTCCACTGGTGCTTCTTCAGTCATTAATACAACCTGCCCAATCTGCATCTGTGTAGGCAATAAGTGATAGATCTTTTCCTTTTGGATACCATAATCACAACTCTTCTGTTCCTTTGAGATATTTGAAAATCCTCTTTACTTCTAATACATGTGATTCCTTTGGTGCTCCTTGAAATCGTGCCACTTGTCCAACTGCTTGCATTACATCTGGTCTAGATGTTGTCACATATAGTTGGCTTCCAATCATTGACCTGTATTGCCTCTGATCTGTAGACTTTGAATCAACATCTTTTCTCAACTTACAACTTGTTTGCATGGGAGTGATAACTAGTTTGAAATCTTCCATTCCAAACCTCTTTAGCATTTCTCTGATATACTTGGTTTGAGAAATAAAAATTCCTTGGTTGCTTTGATGTATTTGAAGTCCCAGAAAGAAGGATAGTTCTCCAAGTAACGACATTTCAAATTCATTCTGTATGTCTTTTGCAAATTTCTCGCTTAACCTGTCATCATCACTACCAAAAATAATATCATCAACATAAACTTCAATTAATAAAATATTATCTTGACTTAACTTGATGTAGAGGTTGTTGTCTGCACTTCCTTTTCTGAACCCTGCCTGCTGCAGATACTTATCCAATTTGGAGTACCATGCTCTAGGAGCCTATTTTAGACCATACAAGGCCTTATTTAATTTACATACATAGTCTGTGTTCTCTGACAACTAAAATCCTTCTGGTTGTTCAATGTAGACTTCTTCTTCAAGTTCCCCATTCAGAAAAGTTGATTTTACGTCCATCTGATATAATTTAACATTTTTGGAGCATGCATAAGCTGAAAGTAAACGGATTGCTTCCATTCTGGCAACTGTGGAAAATGTCTCTTCAAAGTCGATTCCTTCAATCTGTGCATATCCTTTACATACCAATCTAGCTTTGTTCCTTGTAGCTTGTCCATATTCATTCAATTTATTCCTGAAAACCCATTTTATGCCGATCACATTCTTATTCTTTGGTCTTGGAACCAATTCCCAAGTGTCATTTTTCTCTATTTGATCCAATTCTTCATCCATGGCCTTATTCCAAAATTCATCCTTGCTGGCTTCTTCAAAACAATTTGGTTCAATTGTAGATAACAGTGCTAGGTATGTTTATTCTGGTGAACGGATTTTTCTTCTAGTCTCAACTCCTGCATCTTTGTTTCCAATAATCTGATCTGAAGGATGATTCTTTTGTACTCGTTTTCTAGGTGTATTTGGAGATACTTTCTGAAATTTCTCTTCTGCTTCTGTCGGATTCTCTTCATCTTCAT
This sequence comes from Picea engelmannii, assembly GCA_009831015.1. Classification (NCBI taxonomy): domain Eukaryota; kingdom Viridiplantae; phylum Streptophyta; class Pinopsida; order Pinales; family Pinaceae; genus Picea; species Picea engelmannii. The sequence goes on from ML811807.1 coordinate 53,833, forward strand.
CTTCCTCTTCTACTTATTTTTCATTTTCTTCTTCGAAAATTTGTTCCATTGATTTTTTTTCTTCTTCCTTTGATTCTGGTTTGCCTGTTTCATCAATTGTTACGTTGATGCTTTCCACAACTTTGTTCAATCTTAGATTGTAACACTTATATTCTTTCCTTGTACTTGAGTAACCAACAAGTATTCATTTGTCCACACGAGAGTCAAACTTTCCCATTTTTCCATTTTCTCTTTTGATGTAGCATTTGCTTCCAAAAACTCTGAAGTGCTTCACATTTGTTGGCCTTCCTTTCCATAGCTCGTAGGGAGTTTTATCAGTGTTGTTTTTGAGCATTACTCTGTTTTGAATGTGAACTGTTGTATGCACTGCCTGTGTCCAAAATATATCTATCAATTTGGAATCCATTAGCATTTTTCGAGCCATTTCTTGTATTGTCTTGTTCTTTCTTTCAATAACTCCATTCTGTTGAGGTGTCCTAGAAACAAAGAATTTCCTTTTTATTCCATGACTGCTACAATAGTCCATAAATTCCTTTGAAGTGAACTCTCCTCCATTATCAAATCTCAAACGTTTGATTCTTGAATCCATCTCATTTTCAGCCAGTTCCTTGTAGATCTTGAAGTTTTCAAAAGCTTCTGACTTGTTCTTGAGAAAGAAAATCACAGTCATTCTTGTATAATCATCAACTAATAACATAAAGTATTTTTCACCTTTCAAGACCTTTGTTGTAGTTGTTCCAACTAGATCAGTGTGCACAATTTCCAATGGTCTTTTTGTTGAATATTCCTTTGATTTGAACCTGGTCTTTGTTTTCCTTGTTGACAATGCTTGCATAAAGTGTTGGTTGGTTTCGTGATCTGGGGCATTTCTCTGACTGCTTCTCTTTTTCTGAATTTGACAAGGTTATCAAAATGCATGTGACCCATTCTTCTATGCCATAGCCAAATTTCATCTTCCTTTCCTAGACAACACTTTTCATTTCCAATTTCACTTAACACATACATGTTGTTTGAAGTTCTTGCAGCTGTACCGACTAATTTCCCTAAACCTTCTTTTCTTATCTCACACTTTTCTGAATCGAAAGTAAGTTTATGACCTTGGTCGCACATTTGACTCACACTTAGAAGATTATGTTTCATATCTTCTACCAGTAGAACATTTTGTGCCTTTTCATTCTTGTTCCCAATTCGTATTGTGCCTTCTCCAATGATTTTGGATGAATTATCATTTTCGAAGGATATTGATCCATTTTTTTTCTTTTGTTAATGTGATAAATTTTTCTTTATCACCTGTCATGTGTTTTGAACATCCACTATCAAGATACCAACCGGGTTTATTCTGCTTAGCTTGTAGAGCGACTGTGCATTCTTCATTGTTATACTAATCTTTCTTTCTTATCCATGTCGTTTTCTAAGGTTCTTGTCTGTGATTGTTGTTATTCTATTGAGGTTCTTTAGGAGGGACTGTCATTCTGCAATCCTTGGCCATGTGTCCAAAATCTTTACATTTGTAACATTCCACTTCAGTGCTCAAAGATTCAAACCTGTTGTAACTTCTTCTTTGTGTGTCACTAGGTCTCCTTGAATAATCCCTTTGTGTATAACTCTCAAATTTGTTACTGTTCCTATTGTTAGCTTTGAAATTCACATCTTTATGTCCAAAATTATTACATGCATAACATAAACCAAAAAATATAGTTTGATACCTGGGAGTTGAAGATATTCTGAAAGGAGGTGCTCTTATGAATCCTTCTTCTTCTTGAGGAATATCTGTCTATTGTTGATTTTGAAATCTGAATCTTCTTGGTGGAGGAGTGTCCCTGTAATCTTCCTTGTATATATTCCTATCCTCTTTGATTGTTTCTGCATAGCTCTTTGGATTTGTTTCTTGCTCTGTTATTTTGGAGTTTGATCCCTTTTCTGTCTGATTATATCCAAGTCCAGACTTGTCAAGATGAGATTTTTGACTACTGATAATGTCATCCAGAACTTTTGATCTATTCTGCATATTTTTCTTTTGAATATCCTTTCTTAGTGTGACAACCTCTGCTTCCAAGTTTTCAATGATCTTGTCCTTTTCTTCTAGTTGTTCTTTGAGTGCATCTTCAATTCTTTTATCTTCTTCTATTTGAACCTTCAATTTTGTGATCATTTGTTCTAGTTCTTGAGTGTCCCTTTTCTTGTCTAGTTCCGCTTGTAGTTTCTTGTTTTTCTTCTTTTCTCTTCTAATAACTTCTATGGAACACATTAATTCTTCTCTATAGTCAACTTCTGCCTCTTCAATTTCTTCTTCAACTTCTTCACATTCTTCTTCGGCTTCTTCGTATTCTTCTTCAGAGTCTTCTTTGTCAGAGTCTTTTACTGCCATGAATAGAACTCTTCCTGTCTCATTGTCACTAACTTCATATTCATCTGATGATGAGATGTCTTCTTTGGT
>ML811807.1:56319-79698 GCA_009831015.1 Picea engelmannii
TAGTTCTTTTGCCTTTATATGTGTGTTTTCATTTTGAGTAACCTTCATCATTTCTCTTTTTCTTATGAGGACATTTGTTAGCAAAATGACCAATACCATCACAATTAAAACAAATTAAAGGGAGCTTACCTCTATACCTACCGCTGGTTCCCTTGTTCTATCTTTTGACGAAGTTGGCCACTTCTTCATCATCTTTTGAGGCATCACTGCTGCTGCTATATTCTTCTTGTTCCTTTTTCTTTTGCTTTGATCTTTTGGATTCCTTGAAGGCTACTTCTTTTACATCTGGATTTTCATGCTCAGTTCTCATTTCATATGCCGTGAAGATTCCATGCAGTTCGTCCATGCTTATTGAGTCCAGATCCGATCTTTCTTCTAGTGCTGATATCTTAGGGTTGAATCTCATAGGAAGAGATCTTAGTATTTTTTGAACAATTACATATTCTTCAATTTCTTCTCCCAATCCTATGATTGCATTCACTGTTTCATCAACTCGTAAGAAGTAGGTTGCGATATCTTCATATTCCTTCAATTTTAGTTGTTCGAATTGACCTCTGTAAGTCTGAAGCTTTGTTTCTTTAACTTTTATATCTCCTTCATAAATATGTTGAAGCTTGTCCCAAATCTCTTTAGTGGATTTACAGTGTGCAACTTTGGTGAATACCGTATCACTGAGACCATTCAAAAGTGCATTTTTGGCTTTGGAATTATTCTCACCGAGATTTACTGCTTTGTCATTTGTTGGTGGACCTGTTGGTGTTGTGTATCCATCAACAATTGATTTCCAAACTTGAAATCCATGTGCCTGTATATATGTCCTCATCCTTATGCTCCAAAAAGCATACTTCTGTCCATCAAACTATGGTATTCCATTTTTATATGAGTTGGCATTCTCCATGATCTACCTTTCAGTGGTTAAACTGATTTTTGAAGGAACCTCCTCTGATACCAATTGTTGAAATACTGATTGGGGGGGGGAGTGAATCAATAATAAAGAAATTTAATCCTTTTTAACCATATAATCCAAGTGTTATATCAATGAAGCACTATCATCCAATAACTGTAGAGTAAATAAACAATGAAAAAATGAAAAAACATACACATGCACAATACACCAATGTTTTATGTGGAAACCCAAATCGAGAGAAAACCACATAATGCGTTTTCTTATATGTCATGAAGAATTACATTCATTGGAAGCACCAAATTCCTTTGTTTTCCAGCTGCAACTGGAAGGAGGCTCCAACCCCCTAGTTTCTCAGGCTACAACCTGAGGGAAGCTCTAACTCCCCAATTCTCTGGATACAACCAGAAGGAGGCTACAACCCCCTATGTTCTCTGGCTACAACCAGAAGGTGGCTACAACCACCTGTCCTTGCCCCGTCCTGCCACCCTGAAGTAGAAGTAGAATGATGGAACCACTGTCAACCTGTCACTGTGAGATATACCACTGTAAACCTGTACCAATAAATCTAAACCATGCATCAACCTGTACCTCAACCTATACCATAAACAAGTACATCAACCATGCACCAATCTGTACCAAATAACCTATAATCAACCTATACCATAAACAAGTGCATCCAACCATGTACCAAGTATGTACGAATCATGTGTCAACTACTCATCAACTATGACTCATCAATATGTACCAACATCATCAACTATACACCTCATGTATGTGCCAACTCATTAACTACTTGTCTCAACTATGCACTCAACATGTACCTCAACCAAAGCCCTCATCAATTTCATCATACAAATATGATTTGTATCTCTTTAATAGACCTAGTGTATATGATCAAATTCATGCAAACCTTCATTAACTTCAACAACAAGAGACTATCATTTTCATCAAACTTTTCTTTAGTCTCACATGCCTAGTTTTGGATTAGTCAACAACCCTAACTTGAAGTAATCATCTTTGTAACTATAATGTATAAAGACATAAAACTGATACAAAATGTTATTCAGTGTTTTTTATGCAATTCCTCCAGGTTTCACTACTTGGAACCTCTTAGAAAAGGAGTTATAGCAAAAATGGCATACCTTGTTGAATTCTGGATTATTCAAGAGAGCGATCTTGTAGAGCATGCCTTGCACGGAATATTTGTTGAATTGATCTGAAACTATGAAACAACATATTATAGATGGTAACCTAACCAACACATTTGGTTTCACTGAATTTGGATCTCTTATGAAGAAGTTATGACGTGTTTACCCGAAACACCTGTTTTTGACTAGTTTCAAGACTAACCACAAACCTTATTTTCCACGGAGTGTAACTCCAAAAATACAATGACCCACAAGATGAATTTTGTACCACACATACTTGGATATTTTGTCTCAATGGCATAGAAATTTCATGGTCTGAATCATTATAGAAAAAAATTATAGCGAAAATGGTGAGATGACCTGTAAATAACATACCTTAGAAAGCACCATCAAAAGAATTTATCATTTCTTGCATTTCGGCCTTCTTTTCTTCACCTTCCCTCAGAATTTCATCTTATATATCCTTGGTTACCTCAGACACTTATAGATATTCAATATGCTCAAGTTTGATTAAAATGAGAGAGCCTTGCCTCTTATTTATACTCTCCAAGTAGCTTCCTTAAAAACATCTTCTAGGTCACTTGGCCCCACTTTCCTTATTTTAGGGTTAACCCACTTCTAATTTCTCCATTAAATTTATTATTGGAATAATTTATTTTGTATTCACTTTGAATTATAATACACTTATTACTTCACTTTATTATTTAACTTTTAAAATCTCTTAAACCACTTTCACTACTTTGCCCTTTTGGGGCTTCTAGATGACATATGAGGGTCCTCCAACTTCGTAAGGCCATAACTCTCAAACCATGAGGAGTTATTTGATGTTCAACATACCACCATAAATGGAATGACATTTAATATCCATATATAACAATATTATTTGAAAATATATCATAACTGATACCGTTATCCATCAAACAAACTTGGGCCCATTACCCAAACCTGGGGTCTCCAACTTCTCATAGCCATAACTCTCTAACTGTGAAGAGTTATGTGACGTTACACATACCAACAGAAATGGAATGAAAAGCACTATCCATCTAGGATAGTTTATTCCACAATTAATCATGGGTTCTCTTACTCCGCAAAGCATCTTCCCGTGAGGGATTTCACCATAAGGGGACCACTTTGGAGTTCATCCATATTTACTTCTTATCAACCATAACAAGACAATAATGAGTTATATTTACATCAAAAAATCTTGGGTCCATTACCCAAACCTTTGTGCTGCGGGGCTTTCTTCAAGGGTTGACATCAATGACAACCAACCTTAATCAACAATAGACTCCTTCTAGTTGTAGATAGAGAATTTGGGAGTTGGAGCTTCCCTCAGGTTGTAGCCTGAGAAAATAGGGGGTTGGAGCCTCCTTTGAGTTGCAGCTGGAAAACAAAGGAATTTGGTGCTTACAATGAATGTAATTCTTCAAGACATATAAGAAAAAACATTATGTGGTTTTCTCCCTCTTTGGGTTTCCACATAAAAAACTGGTGTACTGTGTATGTGTATGATTGTTCATTTGTTCATTGCTTATTTACTTTGAAGTTATTGGATGATAATGCTACATTTATATAACACTTGGGTTATATGGTTAAAAAGGATTAAATTGCTCTATTCCTGATTCACCCCCCTTTCTCAGTAATTCAACAATTCCCTGGCAGCTGGGGGTCAGCAGGTAGGGACATTCCCCGAAAGGGGAGCCCGGTCAGAAAATAAACATCCTCAACAATTGAGAATGTCAGATGTTGTCCCCTCACCATGATGCACTGCAATTCAGTTCTCAACATCGATACCAAGTACTGGAGGAGGTACTCCTGCGATCGTATCAATGGGCAGTTGGAGAACTTGAGCAACCCACAGGCTTCCAAGAGTCTCCGAACACCCGACTCCTCTCTCACTGCTTCCCAAAGGCGCTCCCAGTCTCACTCCCTCCAGTGGACTGGCATGATGAACGATCACCTATATTCACACAGAAACCCTTCATTAGCAATCATCATTTATAAAAAATACCAACAAATTCAATTTCTCAAAAAATCCCTTAGCTTTGCCTCATGTGCATGATTGTCATCCCCACAGGCACACACATATGCACACATGTTCTTCATGAAACTGCGCAACTATAGGAGAAACATATGAACATCAATGCACAACTGTCATACCCACAAGTGTGCACACATGCACACCTATTCTCTACACAGTTGTGCATTGATGCACAACTATTTGAGAAACAACTGTGCATGGTGCGTAGTTGTAATTCGAACAGGTGCGCATCACATGCGCACATTTTTTTCCCACCCACACTCCCCCCATGCGCGACTGTATTCAGTACAGATTCACATCATGTGCGAGAGAGGGAATTATACCTGTGCATCTTAGCCTAGGTATCTTTCCTTCTCCTGTGCATTAGTGGGCCCACCCCTAGAAAATACCCTAGTACAGGCCTCCGTACAACCCATCCCCCAAAAATAGAAACTAGCTACTGTGCAAGAGGATAGGACCACTAACCTGAATCTTGCAAATACTGGATCGGCTGGATCGAACTCCTATAATATCAAAAAATCCTCCAAATAATCTTTTCAATTCACTATAGTAGTGGGTACAAATGAGTTGGCAATGTGGGCCCCACAACCATATATATTCCCTTTTTCCAAACTTCCACGCTCAGTTAGAGGAGCTTAGAGTCTCAGTTTTTAAATCCATCTTCAGACACAGGATTAGGGTCCCACTACCTACACAGTCACATTCCCCAGGTCACCATTTGCCCTCAGTCCCGGGGGAGCATTTTTCTCACATCACATATAGGTATGCATGCTCATGTTCAAAATTATCAAATAACTGTTATATGTTCTTTATCTTCAGATATTGTTCACATTGGGTATTTGTTTTTAATGTGTGTAGGTGTTGGCCCTTGGGTATGGAAATAAGCGAAGAGTAAGGTAGAAAAGATAGAATGTGAACTGCACAGAAGACACAGTGACTGATACTGGGTCAAAGTGAGTAGAAGAGTAGAAAAGACAGAGCGAAGTAAGAGAAAGCAAGTCATTGGATGAGGAGATCAAGGATGATAGATCAATAAGGAATATGGATCATGGACAACTCAACAAGTGGAAAAATCCACCATTGGATGCTTTGGAGCACCGTGCGAGAAGGAAGGAAAGATAGGCTGGCGAAGCCCTGAAAATGTGGGTCAAGTTGACCTAGGGTTTTAGACACCTAGGGTTTTGGTATCTAGGGTTTTGACACTTAGGTTTTGGCCTAAGGCTATCGGTGAGCTATTGTAATGTATAAATAAAGGTCAAGAGTACCTGGGATGGGTTGTTGTTGTTATTGTTGTTGTTGTTATTTTTCGTTCCAAGTTCGTTATTGTTATGAGTGATTATTGTAGTGAGAGAGAGAAGCATTGAGGAGTGAGGGAAGTCTATGTTGTGAGATCCTCAGCTGGGTGCGAAGATCAACCCTGCAGCTGGGTGCGCAGGGAGGGAAGACAGAGAGAAAGAGAGAAGATCTTCTAGCTAAGAAAACAGATAAGAACTGTATGCTTTCATCTTAATATATTATAAAGCACAGTTCTGTGGACGTATCCCTAGGGAGAGGGTGAACCACGTATGTCTTGGTGTTGTGTGTGATTGATGTGGTGTTCTCTTGTTCTTGATATATTGTTATTCCATTACTATGTTAGATCTGACAGATAAATGTGTGAGGTAAGACTAAGTTGATAACTGACATCTAGATGTTGTGTTGTTCTTGTATTGGATCCACTTTTTATTCCCTTGGTTGTATACACCTGTGTCCTACAACCCCCCATAGCTACTTCAGGTGAGACTGCATCTGCCTCGTACGTGTTGCTGAAAGGGCCAGTAGTTAGGGCTTGTTGCTGAAAGGGCACTCTTGGAGCTGAACCCTCGGTCTTCCCCTATGCCAACAACAGGTACTTGGTTATCACACACCAGTGTGGCCCCTTCAGGTATATGGTCAAAACTGGCATGTAATCATTCCCTCTGAATCTCAATTTCATCTCCAGTCACACCCTCCGCCATTTTCCTTTAGGATCCCTATATCTGGCTCTGCAGTACTTTCGCCTCTGTTGCATTTTGGTATTGTCACCTGGTAACACTCTCCCCCACATGAGTTGTCCCATTTATAGTCCCCCTTGTCACTTTGACACTCATGCGGATTTCACCCCCTAGGGATGGGAGTCTCGATAGTCTTACGCATTTCTGAGAATCAACCACATACTCATTCTCCTCATTTTTGCTAGATTTTCCAATGGAATCCTAGGTTATCTCATCATGGTTCTATTTTGAATGTGTATCCATAGTATCATTAACCCTCCATTTCATCCACAATCAGTTTTCCCATCTACAAATTGCCTTCCATTCATTTAACTCATATAAATACCCACCAATGGGCCCCCCACCCTCCACTAATTCTCCCCACAACTTGCACCCTCACTGGATAATCCATCTTGCACTGGGGCACTCATTTCTATATCTGTACACTCATCCCCAATTATTCTTTATTTATTTTGTAAATTTTAAAAAGCCTTTGTTTCCAACATTTACATAGATTTTTGTTGTCTCCCTTGACAACCTTCATTTTCTGGAAAAGCAACTCATTTCTCCCTTGGTTGGGGCATTCACTATCCTCTACTCATGTTGACATCATCCATAAACCTCGAGTATCCCACCGTCCATGTACCCTTGATCTCTGAGTTTTTCCACTTTGTAACACCTCTGGCACAATTTAACCCCATGTCTAGTCGTCCCCCTGATGTTAGATACATTTTCACGGTTGTTTCCAATCATCCTTAAAACATACCCCCAACCAAGGTCAGTCTTGAGTCTCACTGCATCTTGACTTCGTTCATGTTCCCTATCAGTTCTTGATCTTATCTAGTGGATTTCATAAAGCCCTTTGCTTCTTGGAGTCGTGTCTCCCTTTCTGTTGAAATCAACACAATTTCCAGAAGGGCGACAATATCTTGACTCTCATTACCTTTACAATGAGGAGTCTCAAACGACACAGAGAGAACCATCATTTCTCTCTACTATTGTTGACCCCCATAACATTCGACTTCACCAAAATATCATGTTACGGTGGATCTTACTATGTGACTATTGCAGTTGTTTTATACCAGCCGAAGACCTCTGAATTTGTTAGGCCATCAATGCCTATGAGGCATCGCCACTTCTTACAGGTGTCCTTGCCTCTTTTTAGAGTATGTTCACCATCAGAATTGTCATCTACCATTACCAAACAACCCCGGAGGGCACTGTAGTTATCTACATCAACATACAACCTCAGTTACTATATTACAGTTTGAGTTACATGACACGAGCATGGGGCATGCCTGCCTTGTTTGTATATAGATTTTATTTTCTCTCCCTTGTGAAAGGGTTGGGTCCCATAGTTTCCCCTCTCCCTCCGATAGGATCGCTCTTGCAGTTCTTATCAACACTCTTCATTACAATGGTACTCTCAGTAGAAGAAACATTGATGTATTTCGGATATATGTATGCTCCTAACCTCACACATCAGGGGGAATTTGTTATCACTAAAATTTTATCTGCAACCAAATGGTTATAGAAATACAACACTGCCAAACACCTATTAGTTCACCTACAACACCATAAATGCATTTCCAAGAGGCAAAAACTATACAACTGAACAAAAATTGACATGTCATGAACCACTAAAGGAAGCGTGCGCATAGTGCATGGGCCAAAGAAGCCCATAGAGTGCATAATGCACCATATGCACGACTGTGTATGAGAAAATATGCGCACTCCTGTGAACGACACATTTATGGTTCTTGCCGGCTCCTCACCCACTGATGGACCAACTCCCAACTTGATTTGACCCTCAGATCAGAGCTAAATCCGAATGGGGGGCTGGTCAAATACCTAAGGGTTCCCTAAAGGGCCCCTTATTCACACTAAGAACCAATTGGATATTGCCTCAAAGACATTCTATAAACGGAGGCCATGGGTGCACTAAGACTTTAAGAATTTCATAGTATTGTTATGTTGCCTCAATCCTCCCTCAAGAAACCTCTTTTCTTCTTGGAGCATTCTAGCAACATTTCAATAAGCTATTCCACTCACCTCTTGAGGGAATAGGATTTGATTTCTTCACCATTTTCTTTCTTGTTTATCATTGTAATAAGAGCTCTCAAATAGGGAACTCAAGAGCCCTCCCAAGAAGGAAGAGGGGATCCATAAGTCCTCCTTTCTCTATGGTGTTTTCCAACTAATATAGTTATCCGTTGGTGGCATAATCTTGGTCATTTGGTTGATTGATTTTGGTTCAAAGTTTCTTATGCATTTTAGTTTTATTTCCTCAGTTTTTTTTAGTCTATTTGTTTGTTTATTTCATGCACTTGGATTATCTAACTCATTCACTAAGCTCTGTCTTGTCTAGCAGGCCCAACTAGACTTGTAAGTGCCCTTGTTTGGCTCAATCAAGTGATGAAAATGACACAATGGATATCATGGCCAGTACTTCAAGGATTCACCCCCACAGTCAGTCATTGGGATTTTAATAAATAATACATTTACATTGTTCTCATGCCATATCATGGTAATAACGATTAATGATTAATTACAAGCTAGGGGAAACATGGGTGTTACAATCCCCTCCCCCTTTAAGGAACACCATCCTTGGTGTTCTTTATTAGAAACATCTGTCATGCCTTTCTCATTTAGCTGCTTCAGAAGTCTTGACCCTCTTTAGACTCTTTGACTTTGTCACATGTCTTCAATAATATTGGATAAAAATCACATTAATCACAATTTCATGCAAAAACAATTGTTGTTGCCTAGAATTCAAAAGGAAAATTTCAAAATTTTAGCACAGTACTTATCGGTGTAGTTCATGGATCTATATCCACATGGCTGTCTTGGTTTCTTGGCATCATTGTTTTTCCTGGACATACCCATTATGTGTATGATCCCCATCAATAGTGTATGAGATTTATCAAAGTATCCTCTTCCTTGCGGTCACTCACCCTCTAGGCCCAGGCTCAGGCATCCCCTTCTCTGCTATACAGTCCATCGGGTGATCCATCATTACTTGCCAAGGATTTCTTGCACAAGAAGAGTTCCAAAGACTTCATTAAGCCTCACAATCAAGGCATCCCTTAGAATTTCTCTGCCAAGGCATCCCTCCAACTTGTGTTTCCATAAAACAACATGTGATAGGGTGATCATGGCTTACCACAAGGTTTTCATGTCTCAACAATAGCCATCCTTCATGAGATATCATCATATATTTCAAATTCAGAATTTTCTTGCAAATATGTCACCCACATTTTGTTTTTCAATTCCATATTTATTTTTAGATTTGTCCCACAAAGGGACCAGATCCACACACATGGTACTTTCCTTCCCATAGAAGTTTGGCTCAGCAAGCAATTGGTCTTCCTTATGGACTTACAACACTTCCATACCCAAGACCATTTTCCTCCTGCAATTGAACATTCCTTACACATCCAAACCAACTTGTTAGTTTTTCATGTACATTATATTTTTATTGCACACTTGCAATGATTCACAAACAATTTTAGAACTATACATACTAACAATTCAAGTCATTTTTCATCTATTCAAGGTTACAAAGAAAAAGGAAATATATCATTATTTACGTATGCATCATTTCAATATACTAAATTTTCCAAAATGCAATTCAGATGTCAAATGACTTTAATGAATGTGCCAATATTCCTGGCCACATTCATACCCAATGCACCCTTGTATTGATTTCAAGTTTGTCACACTTTATGAAAAGCACTTTTCCATGGTGTGTGGGAGCCTAGCCAAGCTCTTCACCACATGGATTATTCATTCTCTTTCATTGCTACAACAAGACTGTGCTTCCTGCTATCGGATGATCATGATCCCAAATTAGTACACATGAAACTAAAATTTTCTCTTGAATGCACCCAAGCATTATTCCTTCCTCAGTAACCAGGGTGCCAACACTCATGGCCACCCAAAATTCTCTTTTCGTTAACACATCTACAATGCAAGTAGAGTGTTGGAAGATACTCCTTCCTTAATGGGAAGTCCATTACCTACCCTCTTATGAAAACATGGATTTCCTCAATGTATTCCATGCAATGTTCTAACTATGAGCACCTTTATTCCCAATCTTCTAGATTGGTCATGGTACCCATGGTACTCCTTACTCATGCATTTTCTTGCAAGGAATATAACGTATCCTTGAATAACATGGACTAACTCTTTCTATTATTAAGTTTATTTTCCTGGATCACACCCTACTTGGGTATCAATGGCATACACCAACCACTTCAGATTTATTTGTATATCATTAATATAATGAAATATTTTCAGAAGGAATTCTTATCAAATCCCTTCATACCTTATGTCAGACACCCACTACGACAACTTATATTTTTCGTCTTTTTCTTCGAGGAACAGAATCCTCGAGACTTCTATGGGGTCTAGCATAGACCCTCTCTTTCCTTATCCTCCTCCCAATGACCACAAGCTGGCCTTAGCGCAAGCACCTTTCGTAACTCGCGAGTAGGGAATCAAGACTCTCAACTCCCCTTTCTCCAAACACCGATACCTGAGATGCTATACGGGTATGGATCCCTCCTCACTAGTGCCTGCTACATGTAACCATTGGCTAGGCCAAACAATAGCACCACTCGCAACCTCACTAGTTGAGGTGTTGAGCTCTCGTGCTCCTCCTTCGTGAATCCCCGAGACACAAGAGGTCAATGTTGCGTGGATTCTACCAAAATGACGTGCACACTCCACTTCTCAACCCTGCTATACTCTGCTCACGAGTTGTGTCACCGCAGCCCATCCCACGAGACTTCGGCTCTTAGTGTTTCGCAGCCTTAGTGATCAAGGTGCAACTTCTTCATCCTATGAAACCTCAAGCCATGATAAGTCAACAGTGGGTTGACTCTTTCCCAGTGCGATACATGTCCTCCACTGGTTACCCACTTCCTAGGCTAAATACTAGTGCTACTCACATCTCAGGACTTCACGAGTTGGAGTGTTGAGCCCTCATGCTCCTCCTTTGCGAGTTCCTGAGATACGATAAGTCAAAAATGGGTGACTCCTTCCTAGGCGACATGTGTCCATCACCTGTCACCCATTCCCACCTTTCTCCGGGTGCTTGTCATTATGCCACCTATTCCCCACGCGGTCCCCACTTATGGATGGGTCACGTGTTTACACGAGCCCTCGGTGCTCGGCACTTCGCGACTCTTACAATCGAAAAGAAACCCTCTCAAGTTTCGAACTCCCGATAGGCGATAACCACGAAAGTTCTAATCCAACGGTTCTGTCATGCCTTGGATCCAATGGTCATGATCACGTCGTGATCTCATGAATCGTGAGTTCATGCAGCCCTACCCTTGACCACTCCAAGTCACGAGTCAATGAAATTCTACTCTCCTGCCTATACAAAGGCTAAGATCGATGGTCAATAACGCTCCGTCAGATCCTTGGATCTATGGTCCAGGATCCCATCACTACATGTGAAGGATGAAAGGGTCAAGGTGTTAATGCCTACGCTCCTCTAGATCCATTGGTCTCGAAAGATTTGGGGCATTCCCGAAAGGATTCCTACCGTTCATCAACCGAATGATAGGGTATTCTCTCTTTCTATAATTGGGCTCACTATCCCTTCTGAGCTTGAATAAGGAAATTCAACTTCTCGGGGCTTCAAACTCCCACAACTCTGAGACCTTAGAGAGATACCCTTCCGACCCCAAAATTAACCATTTTTATAGAAACTAATGATGACATATAAGCATACACATGCATCCATTATTTCCAGTTTAAAACACCAGGCAATCACTCTACATAGAAATTATTATGGGCATGTAAACACAAGCATGCATTCATGATGTTCAGTTCGAAATACAAGGTATAAAACACTTATCAAATATACCAAGCGTGATGCAACTGCTGAGAGGGGTGTTCGTTTCCACCCAACTATAGGCTTCGTGACTCCAAATGGATTTACCGCTAGCCACCCCCAAGCTAGAACACGATGCTTTGAGGTTCAGTCTCCTACTTCCAGCTCAACAGAAATCAAGGACGAAGGTTACTCTCCTTCTCCTGATGGAGGAAATAATCTAGGACGAAGGTTACTCTCCTTCTCCTGATGCAGGAAAATAATCCAGGACAAAGGTTACTCTCCTTCTCCTGGTATTCAGAACTCCCTATGTTTCCCAAGTTTCTCCAGTCTCTTTCGCAATCCCCGTTGTGCGCACTGCTCTCTCCCCCTACCACATTTTCTCTCTTGCCAATTTCTGTCTGCAAGGTTGCGTGTGGCATGAATTTTTCCATCCATGGTTAGGTCTGAGGGCTATTATAGATGGGAGGTTCACCCCCATCCCCTCATTAACTCTTGAGGAGCCTCCTCACCTACCAATCTGATGAGAAATCCATTCCAAGATCAGAGAGCTACTTTGGTTGTGAGCAAGTATAAACCAGTACAGTACTGGCTCGGTGGAAGATAGCACAACCATTCCAGGTCCCTTCCACCACCTCTCATTACCCATCCTGGTCTCTTTCAACACATCTCCCTCCCAACAGTCATGCAACACATATTCATAACATAATTTACATTCATCGACCTTTTATACAAAGGTTCGTCAAATCAAACATTCACGTCTTTGAGTTTGCCATAGTTCTTGGCCAATATAATTATTTTTACAGACTAGGGGAAATAGGGTGTTACAATTCCCTCCCCCTTAAAGGAACATCATCCTCAATGTTCTATCTATCAACATGACGTGTATGTACAGAAGTAAACAAAATAGGATATGCCTGTTTCATGGCATCCTCCATTTCCCACGTAGCCTCATCTGGGCCAAAATGTTTCCACTGCACCTTGACCTGTGCAATGGTTCGGTTTCTGAGTGGGGTTTCCTTTCTGTCCAACATGCATTGAGGTTCTGGCAGGAATACTCCCTCTGGTTCCACTTGGATAACAGACCATTCAATTATATGATTAGAATCAAGTACATATCTCTTCAATAATGAAACATGGAAAACACTATGTGCTTTTACTATGGGAGGAAGTGCTAGCTTATAGGCTATAGGTCCCACTCTATATAGAACTTCAAAGGGTCCACAATACCGAGGTTCCAACTTGGCACAAGCCCCCATCCTCAAGGAACTCTTCCTGGGCCTAACTCTAAGATATACGTGGTCCCCTGTCTTGAATTCTCTTGGAGTTCTCTTTCGGTCGGCGTAACTTTTCTGTCTGTTCTGAGCGACCTTTATATTTTGTTTTATCTGAGTCACTTGTTGTTCCATTTATTTCAATATGTCAGGTCCAATAGTAACTCTGTTCATGGAATTAATCCAACTAACTGGAGTCTTGAACGGTCTACCATAGAGGACTTCGAAAGGGCTCATCTTCAGGGATTCTTGGTAGCCATTGTTGTAGGCAAATTCCACCAGTGGCAGGTAATCTTCCCACTTTTTGGGTTGATGCATTACATGCATCCTTAGCATGTCTTCTAATATTTGGTTCAATATTTCCGCTTGTCCATCATTTTGAGGATGATAGGCTGTGATAAATAGTAATTTGGTCTCCAGACCAACCATCAAAGATTTCCAAAAGTTGGAAGTAAATTTTGTGCCTCTATCAGACACGATCTTTTTAGGCATACCATGTAGTCTGAATATCTCCTTCATGAATATGTTGGCAATGTCTATTGCCTTGCAAGTCGACTTGACGAGGATAAAATGAGTGGACTTGCTCAATTTATCCACCACTACCATGATGGAATCATTCTGTTTGGTCAAGGTTGGTAATCCGGTGATGAAATCCATGGAGATGGTTTCCCATTTCCATTCCAGGATTGGTAGGGGTTGTAATAATCCTGCTAGGTGTCAGTGTTCTGCTTTAACCTATTGGCATTCTATGCATTTGGCTAAGTACTCAGCTATGTATTTCTTCAATCCAAGCCAATAGAATTGTTTCCTGGTGGCTGTGATCATCTTCTGGTATCCTGGATGACCAGTATATGGTCTTTTATGTAGTTCATCCATTATGAACCTCTTYAAGTCATCACAATCTGGAATATACAATHTGTTTYTGTAAGTTAGYAGRCCTCCATCTATCATMTGGTAGCCTTCATACWWTATCCCTGTGGGTTCTTKCTCCAGGTACGAGGTCAYGGTCTRGAAGAATGTGTYTGTTTCTTGTGCATTCYTRWCTCTTTCCTTGACATTYRTCTCVCAGGTGCTCACYRCTGYYARRTGAATTRTTTTCATACTTMTGCTAAGGGCAYCRACCACCTTATTTTCCTTTCCCTTGATATGTTTGATTTCAAAATCAAACTCACTAAGAAGGGCCATCCACCTAGCTTGTCTAGCATTGAGTTTTGGTTGGTCAAATAGATATCGCAATCCATAATGGTCTGTCATAAGTACAAATTTCCTTCCCAGGAGGTAATGCCTCCACATTTTTAAGGCGTGCACTATGGTAGCCAGTTCTAGATCATGGGTCACATAGTTGACTTCATGATCATTCAATTTTCGAGATTCATAACATAATACACTTCCTCCTTGCATAAGGAATCCTCCGAGCCATTCCTTGTAGGCATCTGTGCACACGAGGAAGTCATTTTCGGGATCAACGATCTTCAACATGGGTGCATGGGTTAATAGATGTTTTAGGGATTGAAATCTTTCTTCACATTCTTGTGTCCACGTGAATTTAGCTCCCTTCTTCTGGAGGGCAGTGATTGGACAACCAATCTTGGAGAATCCTTTTATAAATCTCCTATAGTATCCTGCTAAGCCCATAAAGGATCTGATATCTGAAACATCCTTTGGGGTAGGCCATTCCATGATAGACCTGATCTTGTCAGGGTTTACTGCTACTCCCTCTTCGGATATGACATGGCCCAAGTAATGTATTTGCTTCTGGAAAAAGTCGCACTTGCTGAATTTGGCATAGAGCTGATGTTCTCTTAGCACTTGAAGCACAAGTCTAAGATGTTCCTCATGTTCCTCCCTATTCTTGAAGTAAATTAATATATCGCCAATAAAAACCAGTACAAATTTGTCTAGGAGTTTGCTGAGCACATTGTTCATTAAGCACATAAAAGTGGCAGGGGCATTGGTTAATCCAAATGGTACTACCACAAACTCATAGTGACCATATCTCATCCTGAAGGCATTTTTGTGGATGTCTTCACCCTTGATTTGGACTTGATGGTATCCATATCTCAAGTCAATCTTTGAGAAGATGGAAGCACCTCCCAATTGATCGAATAGGTCATCGATTCTGGGTAAGGGGTACTTGTTCTTTATGGTTACCTTATTGAGTTGTCTATAATCTATGCACAGTCGGAGGGTACCATATTTTTTCTTTACAGACAGAACTGGTGCTCCCCATGGAGACATGCTAGGTTGGATATAGCCTTTGTCTATCATTTCCTTTAGTTGTAATTTAAGCTCAACTAGCTCAGGTGTGCTCATCCTGTAGGGTGTCCTAGACACTGGCACCACTCCTAGTGCAATTTATATCGAGAAGTCAATGTCCCTTCTCGGAGGTAGACCCGGTACCTCTTCCAGAAATACATCTCTATATTCTCTTAGTGTGGGGTGATCTTCGAGGCTCGGTTTGTCATGTTCAACTGATTCCAACACCTGTATCACATAACTGGACATCCCTTTCTGCAATACTTTCTCATTTGGAGATTTGATATTCATCTCACTAAGACAGGTTTTTGGATCCCTCGAAGGGTTATCCTTCTTCCTTCTTCACCTACACATTCTAAAGTTTTATGGTAACAGTCCAGTCTAGCTTTATATGTGGCTAGCCAGTCCATTCCAATCAACAGGTCATATGATCCTAGGGGTAGTATGTTAAGGGTTGCTTGGGTGGGGAATTCACCCATAGTGAATTGGCAAGATGGTATGACCTCCGCTACCTTTCTTTTGGTGCCAGTGGCTAACTGTACTAACCATGGCTTGGCATGTTTATGTGGCTGTAATTTACACTTATCAACAACCTTAGGGGCTATATAACTAAAATTTGAACCAGGGTCAATTCAAATATACACTAGATGGTTGGTGATCATACCTTCCATCTCCACCACTGAATCTTGGTGGTCGGCTTGTTTATTATCCGAGGCTGCATAAATTTGCGGCACACTCCTGGCTATGTCATTGACGGTGGTAGCTTCTTGAATGTTGTAAATTCTCTGACTGTTTTGTTGTCGGTGCGGGTAGTCCCTCAGTAGATGTTCTTCTCCACAACCCCAACATTTCAAGGGTTCTCTCTTTGGGTTATCAATCTTTCCTAGGGTAGATCCATAAGGTTTATTTTTTCTCTGGGAGGGAAAATTCTGTTGATGTACACTTCGGGTTGGGAAGCTCATCCTTGAGTCCTTCTTATAGTTTTTAAATCTTGGGGATTTAAAACCCTTTTTCTAGAATCCTGAACTATTCTTCTTCTTCCAGTTTTCACGAGGTTCTGTCCGATGCCCCAACTATTCGTAAAAATATCTTGCCTTTCGGATAGTGTCTTCTAGGGTCTTTGGCTCGTCAAACTCAATCCTGTTCTGATAGTCCTTAGGTAGTCCACTGATGAATCATTGCACCTTTTCCTTTTCTTCTTTTATATATGGTACGTACCTCAACAAATCGAGGAATCTGCTAACATATTCCTCTATGGTGAGTTTCCCCAGCTTGAGTTCATAGAATTCTTTAGTCTTCTCGTCAAAATATTTTTTCAACAGATACTTCTTTCTGAAGTATTTCTCAAACCGTTCCCAAGATAGGTCCTTTTCGTGAATCCCTTTTACATTCTTAAGGTCTTCCCACCAAATGGAATCCTTTCCATTCAAGTTGAAAGTGGCTACTCGGGCCTTCAAGTTTTCTGAGAAGTCATGGACTCTAAAATACTTCTTTAGTCCAAGCAGCCAGGCCTCCGCTTCCTCCCCTTTCTTTATTTCACCGTCAAAAGCGGGTGGTTTAGCCTTCTTGAATTCTTCGAGATTGTGACTTTTGGAATGCTTTTGCTTCTTCTGTTTTCTTCAGGAATAAGAACTAGTTCTGCTACTAGAAGATCCCTCTGAGTCGCCAGTTTCCTTTCCCGAGGAATCGTCCGACGCTTGTCCCTTATCTCTGGGGTGGACCTTCCTCGAGGTACTCTTCCCAGTGTGGCCACTTAAAAGACCACATTTTCGTATCTCAGGTGGACTTCGACTTTTCTTTGTCTGTCGTTGGTCCATGTGACTGGTGTCAAGTTCATGCTGCAATTGTCCTTGTATGTCGGATAAACTCTACAACAAGACTGCATTAATTTTTGTCTACTTCTCTTGCTCCTTTATCAACCTCTCGTTGTCGGCCTTGCAGCTCTGTAGTTTGGCCATGAGGCTCCTCACAGTCTCAACTAGATCTGGAGGGGTCTCTACCACTCTCCTTTCATCAGAATCTTTGTCTCTGTTGTGGGATCCATCCCCTACTTCATGGTGCATCACCATTCTATGCGTTTGCAGTTTTCCTGCGGTTGATCGTCCGCTTGTGTGCAGGAAAAACACTTGTTGTTAGTCAATATTTATATTCATTCACAATCAACACATAATTCATATTTTTCAAATGCATACACACAATAGGAATTTTCATTCTTAACTTGGGCTTTGGATAAGGGGGGTTAGGATAGAGAGTTACTCCTTTTTAAGAGTACTTCCAATGGAGTTCCTGCGCAACTCGTCCATGAGCCCAAGCATGCCAAGTGTTGTAACCATGCTCTGATACCAATTTGTTAGACACCCACTATGACAAATTAGATTTTTCATCTTTTTCTTCGAGGAAAAGAATCCTCGAGACTTCTATGGGGTCTAGTGCAGACCCTCTCTTTCCTTATCCTCCTCCAAACAACCACAAGATGGCCTTAGCGCAAGCACCTTTCGCAACTCATGTGTCAGGAATCAAGACTCTTGACTCCCCTTTCTCCAAACACCGATACCCGAGATGCTATATGGGTATGGCTCCTTCCTCACTAGTGCCTGCTACATGTAACTGTCGGCTAGGCCAAACAATAGCACCACTCGCAACCTTTCCAGTTGAGGTGTTGAGCTCTCATGCTCCTCCTTCGCGAATTGCCGAGACATGAGAGGTCAATGTTGCATGGATTCTGCCAAAACGATGCACACACTCCACTTGTCAACCCCGCTATACTTTTCTCATGAGCTGTGTCGCCGCAGCCCATCACACGAGACTTCAGCTCTCAGTGTTTCACGGCCTTAGCGATCAAGGTGCAACTTCTTCATCCTGCGAAACCCTGAGCCATGATAAGTCAACAGTGGGTTGACTCTTTCCTAGTGTGACACATGTCCTCCACCGGTTACCCGCTTCCTAGGCTAAATACTAGCACTACTTGCATCTCGCAACTTCATGAGTTGGAGTGTTGAATCCTCATGCTCCTCCTTCGTGAGTTCTCGAGATACGATAAGTCAACAATGTGTGACTCCTTCCCAGGTGGCATGTGTCCATCACCTATCACCCGTTCCCACCTTTCTCTGGGTGCTTGTCGTTATGCCACCTGTTCCCCACGTGGTCCCCACTTACGTATGGGTCATGTGTTTACACGAGCCCTCGACGCTCGGCACTTCGCGACTCCTACAATCGAAAAGAAACCCTCTCAAGTTCTGAATTCCTGATAGGCGATAACCATGAAAGTTCTGATCCAACGATTCTCCTGTGCCTTGGATCCAACAGTCATGATCACGTCGCGATCTCACGAATCATGAGTTCATGCAGCCCTACCCTTGACCTCTCCAAGTCACGAGTCAGCGAAATGCTACTCTCTTGCCTATACAAAGGCTAAGATCGACGATCAATAGGGCTCCGTCAGATCCTTGGATCTATGGTTTGGGATCCCATCGCTACATGAAAAGGTTGAAGGGTCAAGGTGTTAATGCCTATGCTCCTCATCTAGATCCATCAGTATCGACAGATCTGGGGCATTCCCAAAAGGATTCTGACCATTCATCAACCGAATGATAGGGTATTCTTTCTTTCTATAATTGGGCTCGCTATCCCTTCTGAGCTTGAATCAGGAAATTCAACTTCTCGGGGCTTCAAACTCCCACGACTCTGAGACCTTAGAGAGCTACCCTTTTGGCCCCAGAATTAACCATTTGTATAGAAACCAATGATGACATATAAGCATACACATGCATCCATTATTTCCAGTTCAAAACACCAAGCAATCATTCTACACAGAAATTATTATGGGCATGTAAACACAAGCATGCATTCATGATATTCAGTTTGAAATACAAGGTATAAAACACTTATCAAATCTACCAGGCATGATGCAACTTCTAAGAGGGGTGCTCATTTCCACCCAACCATAGGCTCAGTGACTCCAGACAGATTTACCACTAGCCACCCCCGAGCTAGACCGCGATGCTTTGAGGTTCAGTCTCCTACTTCCATCTCAGCAGAAATCAAGGACGAAGGTTACTCTCCTTCTCCTGATGCAGGAAAATAATCCAAGATGAAGGTTACTCTCCTTCTCCTGGTATTCAGAACTCCCTGGGTTTCCAGGGTTTCTCCAGTCTCTTTCGCGATCCCCGTCATGTGCACTACTCTCTCCCCCTACCACATTTTCTCTCTTGCCAATTTTTGTTTGCAAGGTTGCGTGTGGCATGAATTCCACCGTCTTTGGTTAGGTCTGAGGGCTGTTACAGATGGGAGGTTCACCCCAATCCCCTCATTAACTCTTGAGGAGCCTCCCCACCTACCAATCTGATGGGAAATCCATTCCAGGATCAGAGAGTTGCTTTGGTTTGTGAGCAAGTATAAACTAGTATAGTACTGGCTCAGTGGAAGTTAACGCAACCATTCCAGGTCCCTTCCACTACCTCTCATTAGCCATCGTGGTATCTTTTAGCACATCCCCCTCCCAGTAGTCATGCAACACATATTCATAACATAATTTACATTCATCGACCTTTTATACAAAGGTCCGTCAAATCAAACATTCACGTCTTTGAGTTTGCCATAGTTCTTGGCCAATATAATTATTTTTATAGACTGGCGGAAATAGGGTGTTACACCTTATGCCACACAGGCATGAATATTTTATACCTATTCTAGTTGCTAGCACCTTTTGTTTTCGACTTTTACCTCATCGGTAGTGCTTTAGGGGGAATTTTGAAGTCCCTGCAACAATCTTTCAACAACAACCTTCTCATAGTCATCCTCTGCTTGAGGTTGTCCTTTATTGGAAACTGCCTTCCTCAACAACCTCAATTTATTTCTACAACTTCTCATCTAAGGCTTACAATTTTGTTAAACCATTCATGGTTCTTGGGGTGAGAAAAGTGTTCCTCCTTTTCCCTTTCCTTGCTTTTGAAATTTACTCTCTGTGGGGATCTTCCTGCTCTTTTCAACAGCCTTGGTTAGGGTTCACCCAAACATTTTGGATACATCAACATGCTTTAAGAGAATTTTTTTTTTCACAAAGGATAATGAACCTGTGCACACTGCACATCACTATTCAGTTATCAAAATGGTCACCTTCAATTGTTAGTCTTCTTCTCATACATTTTGTTTTAAAATGTAATCTAGGATTCTTACACACACACACACACACACACACACACACACACACATATATATATCGGCTTGCAACCCACTTCTCAATCTCCAACAATCATTAAGGTTGTGACTTTGTTCTTCTGATAGAGTCCTTACACAGTTCCTTCACAGGGAACTCCTTCAACATGCAACTTCCATATTGCATATCCATCACTATCTATGATGGCCTCAACTTTGAGTTAGCTTCAATTGTCTACCAAATATTCCATAGGGAATATAAACATGCATCTCTGCTATGCATCCAGATCATGTATCTACACATATTCCTTGTTTTGTTAATCTTACATCCATGATGTACTTAACCATATGCATAATCATAAGTCTATGTGTAGCTTCCATAGGTATGTTTCATATCCCCCATACATCTCTACGTTTAAAATCAGTCAACTCATGGTTGTTCACAATCATTCTCATGTGATCCTCAAAGGCATAATCATTTTGCCTCTGATTATGACAACAGAGCATCCTTGCTCATTTACTCTTCCATTTATTTATAATATCCCTTCTCAAGGAAATGGAACACATGCCCCTCAAATTATCATTCAAAATAGAACTTTCATGACTCTTCAGAACAGAGTTAGCCATGCATCCATGGTATTCATTAAGTTTTGGCAAGTGCAATGCTTGCCTAACATTTCACTCATTTAGGCAGTCACCTAGTACTTTTAGTATACCTATACTCTTACATCATACATGTGCATCACTTTCACTTTCACTGATATTGGTATTAATATCAGTCTTCATGTCAAGAAGCCTCACAATGCATTAAATCCATGCACTCAGGAATAATTAAACACAACTAAACATTCATCATGCAAGCTCATTGTTGGTATATTTTTCCATGTCATTCATACCCATGGACATATCAGACTTCCATATCCTTCTCCCAAGAATATTCCAATCATTATTATGAAAAGAGCCATAAGAATACTCATAACTAAGCTACTCTCTCTACTGAGAGCTTGCATTCATTCTCACAACATCCACATGAACGTTGAATCAGACATAGTCATACCTATGTTCCCTTTCTATACGACAACAACTAGAAAGAACACACTCTTGCCTCAACCTCCATAGAACATTACCCAACTTATAAATACAATCCAGGAAATTATAACCATGCCCATGGTAACAAGATCAACCAATTTGGCTTCCAATTGGTCTTCGTCAAAAGACCCTTTCAATCAAGGAAATCCATTTTACTTGTTTACTCGGTTACACAAACAACCATTTTCATTCAGGTTTTTAACTCCCCTAGTATTATCAGGTCATTATTGACTAATACAGACCAACAACAAATCTTACACTACCACTAACCATATGTTTAACTGAGTCTATTAGCATGTTACATTCAAGCAACCATCATGACATGCATCACAACATGTTCTCATCTTTCATTTTCATGCCTAGACAAGTACTCATTCCAATACACATTTCGTACATCGATGAGCTCATAATCTGGCTTATATACCCATTTCACTTTTTCCCTTTATGGGAATTAGCAACAGTCTCAAAGGACTCCTCTTTATCTCACTTAAACATATTATCCCTGCTGTAGGTTTCAACTATTATAGGTCAAGTAAACTAACCCTACATAGTTTCATTAGTCCTCTGGTCATGAGGAGTTATATACATAGGGTTTAGTATTTTATACAAATGACCATCATAAATGTCAGATGATCCAACTGCCCATGCTTAGAGGAAGCATTAAAAACACTAGTTTATCCATTCTTTGGGCTTAAGCTTCCCTTGACAAGACCCTTCCATTATCAACCATTCACGTTCATGTCTTATGTTAAGTGCTTATCAACACATTCCTACTTTTGTAGGGACATCCATTAATCCAACAAGTCAACAATTCTAATCCTTCTGTTGTTGCCATCACACTAAGATTTATGCGGTAAAATTTTGAAAACAACAAAAGAGTTCCAATCGACAGTCCTTCTCCTCAAGGAGTCAATGCACATAATAAACAATCTCCCAAAGGTATAATTACCTTTCAACATGCTCCTATCTTCCTTATTAAACTAGTCTTATGACTGTTCTCCAGCTGATTCAGGATCTTTTCATCGAAGTGACATATTAAAGAATTGTGTTAAATGAGCATAAAATGAAGTGCACCATAAAGAAAGAATAAATCAATCATGAAGAGACATATGGATGAGATCTGAAAACAAAAAACTTGATAACGAAATTCGTCCCTAGTGGACTACATCTTCGGGTACTACTCTCAAATGGGTAGGCCTTTTTATTAACTCAACAAAAGAATTTGGCAAGATACATAAGTATACCTCATTTTGGAGGTAAGGTGTAGAAGCTTTTCTCAGATCAGAAAACAAACAACACCACTGAATTCGTGACGTCGAATTACCTAAAAATGACTGTCTCCATGCCTCGATCTGAGTCTAGCACTTTCAGGTCCTTGAGAAAATTTGTCTCAGTTTCCATGCCTGCCCGTACAATAAATTAATGGGGAATTTCTTGTTTTCCATGCACCGTCCGTATGGTCATGCCCCTGGTCTAACCCTCGAGCTCTGGAAAAACTCAGCTCTTAAATAAATTCGGAGGGCGGTGTTGGGCCCCAACAAACCCCTTCTTTTTCTTTAATCAAAATCTAGGTTCCCTCGAAATTTTACTTGGATTCTTCATTTGTTTCCCTTTGAATTGATTGGATTGGTATTGGTTTTCTTTGTTTCGAGG
>ML811807.1:113522-124181 GCA_009831015.1 Picea engelmannii
TCTTTTGAATATCCTTTCTTAGTGTGACAATCTCTGCTTCCAGGTTTCCAATGATCTCATCCTTTCCTTCTAGCTGTTCTTTGAGTGCTTCTTCAATTCTTTTATCTTCTTCTATTTGAACCTTCAATTTTGTAATCATTTGTAACCTTCAATAGCCTGTTAGAAAGGTATCATTGAGGATATTCATTTTGGGGGCTCAAGTATGCCTTTGGATATCATTGGGGAGATCAATCCCGAAAAACCTTCATTTAGGCCCTCAAAATGGCCCCGGAAGTTAAAACCGCTAAAAATAATAAATTGTCAAAATTGTCAGAAAACTATTTTGAGCCAGTTGGAAAAGGTGGGTGGCCACTGATATCCATCTGGATCAATCCTCCCTCCTTAGGAATCAATGGTATCCATTGCATTGAGGTCCCCCATCAGATGAGGAAATTTCTACTGAATTTGGCCCTGGGTGAGCCACTTGCCTTGGTGCAAGAGCTTCCCTACTTTGACAACTCGATAAAGATGGATCCTTTGTTGTCGAGTGCCCTTTATCTGTTTGTCCACAATCTAATCATTGGATGCCTATTGTAGGCAGTCAGGGTTGAGCTCTGTTGGTGTTAGTTGTTCTGCTACTTCTGAGGTGTCCAATAATGGTGGGAAATAAGGGCGAAGGAGATCCACATTGAACACTGGGTGCAGACCAAGGAAAGGATGAATGCTGAGCTCAAAAGAATTATCCCCCATGACCTTGGTGATAGTGTACGACCCATAACAAAGTGGGCGAAGCTTCCGATGGGGTCCTGTAAGACGTTCTTTCTGCAAGTGCAACCAAACTTTGTCGCCCACCTAAAAATTATGCGACGCCCGATGTTGATCATGGTGTTGTTTGTACTTGTCATTGAACTTTTGTAGGATATCCTGAACCTGTTGGCAGATGTGATGGATCCACTCAATGATCCGGGTGGCTTTTTTAGCTTTAGTTGGAGCAGGAGATAAGTCGGTCGAGGTGACCGCAAGGGGAAGTGCAACATCTATGGGTCCCAATGGTTGGAATCCCAACCCCACTTGAAAGGGGCTGTGGCTAGTTGAGCTATGCAGGTCTCAGTTGTAGCTATGCTGGACATAGGGAAGGCTCTCATCCCATGTGCGAGGGTGCTTTGAATTATACATGCGAAGGATATGCACAATCATTCGATTTACAACCTCAGTTTGGCCATCTCTCTGGGGGTGGAAGGTCATGGATTTGGTGAGCTTGGTGTCCAGTAGTGACCAGAGGCTCAACCATAATGTGCTGAGAAACTGACTATCCTGATCTGAAACAATGGTTTGTGGGATTCCAAAATGTACCCAGACTCGTTCAAAGAAGAGCTTGGCAGTGGCCTCTACTGTGATGCTCTTCTTGTAGGCAACCAGAATTGCCATCTTAGAGAAGTGATCAACAACCACAAAGACACAATCATTTCCCTGCTTGGTGGATGGGAGGCCCAACATGTAGTCCATTGAGACGGATTTCCATGGCCTGTTAGGAGTAGGAAGAGGGGTGTACAGGCCCTGTTTCTTAGTGGTCGGTTTGGCAATAGCACAGGGAGTGCAAGACCTGATATACTTGTTGACCTCCTGTTGAAGTTTCGGCCAACAGAAATGTTTTTGTAGCATCGACACTGTCTTTTCAATGACGAAGTGTCCTGCCACCCGACTATAGTGGGCTTCCCAGATCAGCTTCACTCACTCACTTGATGGAACACAGATATGGCCCAGACGACACAATAACCCATCCTAAAGATGGAAATTATCGACAACTATGTTTCCACCCAACATTTGGTAGGTGGTAGCGAAGTCAGGGTCTATCTCATAGAGTTGGGGCCATCCAGATGTCTCATGGCCGCAAGATTCTAGCACCGTGGTGAGTGTCACGATTGGTGGTCTGCTGAGGTAATCCGTGACATGATTGGTGCTTCCTGTTTTATAGTTGATGTTGAGGTGGAATTGTTACAAGTATTTGGACCACTTTTGATGGCAGCCATTCTACAATTTTCCCTGTGTCTACATGAACTGCAGTGGATTATGATCAGTGTGGATGACTGTCTCCTTCCCAAGAATGTAATGTCTCCACTAACAGCATGCTTGCACAATGGAGTACATTTCTTTATCGTAAGTAGGGTACTTACTGATAGTATCTGACAATGTATCACTATGATAGGCCACGGGGTGGCCATGTTGAGTGAGAACAACGCCCACAACATATTCTAAAGCATCTGTCTCGATCTCAAAAGGATGTTGTAGGTCTGGTAGTGAAAGTATTGGGGCTGAGCACAAGCGTTGCTTCAAATCATTGAACGCTTTTTGTTGGGACTGGCCCCACGCAAATTTTTCCTTACCACCACCCCTGTTTATTTGGCTGAGGGCCCATGCAATATGGGAGAAACCCAACACGAACCTGTGGTAGAAATTGGTAAGGCCCAAGAAGCTCTGAAGCTTAGTGAGTGTTGATGGGGCTGGCCAGTCACGGATGACTTGGATCTTGGCTGGATCTGCATGTACGCCATGCTGATCAATGAGGTAGCCTAGGTAATGGACCCTGTCCATGCCGAAGGAGCATTTTTCCAAGTTGGCATATAGCTTGTGCTACCACAGGGTGTGCAGAACGTGTTGAATATGCTACAAGTGTTCGGCCCAAGTTTTGCTGTAAATTAGAATGTCATCCAGATACACCACTACAAAAGTATTGGTGAATGGTCAGAGGATATCATCCATCATGCTCATGAAAGTGGCTGGAGCATTTGTCAAACCAAAGGGCTTGACCAACCATTCAAAAAGGACTTCCTTTGACTTGAAGGTGGTCTTCCATACATCTTTTTGTTCTATCGGGACCTGGTGGTAGACAAACTTCAGATCAATCTTACTGAAGTATTTGGCCCCCGTGAGTTGATCAAGGAGGTTATTGATTCGGGGAATTGGGTACTAGTTTTTTATTGTGATTTTATTCAGAGCCTGGTAATCAATACAAAGTCTCCAGGTTAGATATTTCTTTTGTACCAGCATGATTGGGTTCCCGCAAGGTGATGAGCTGGGGCATATGTGCCCCTTGTGGAGCAGTTCTTAGATCTGTCGGTTGATCTCCTCATTCTCTAACAAAGAGAGACAATAGACTGGCCCATTGGGTAGCGGTGCGCCAGGGGTCAGATCGATGGGGTGCTTGACCTGGCAGTGCAGAGGTACCCCTATAGGTGAGGAGAAGATATTCGATTATTCTTCCATGACCTTATCTACTTGCTTCTACTATGTGGAGAGGTTGGCCACAGAGACCCTGGATGTGGCTGTGATCTTTCGCTTATTCTAAGAGAGAATCATGAAGAAGACAAACTTCCCTGTCTGAGAGATGACCTTCCTGCATTGCTTAGAAGAGATCAAGGAAATAGCATTATGTGGGAATGCCTCGGGTATCCTGTACAATTTCCTGTTCAAAGTAATAATAACACTACGAGGCCTAGACTCATATGCAGCATGACGTTTCCATAAATAAGGTTGGCCCAAAATAACATCATAAACTTCGAGAGGAGCAAAATCACACAATACCTCGTCTTTGAAGGGCTTGATGCCATACGACAATCGACACTGTTGGCTGACACAGAGATCTCTTCCTTGGCGAAGCCATCCAATGATGTATGGGTGTGGGTGCAGCGTTGTTGGCAGGGCCATCCGCTTGATGACCTCTTCTAATATGAGGTTCTTCTGGCTACCACTATCAATGATGAAGTGCAGTGGGGTGCCTTTTACCCACATCTATGAATGGAAGAGGCCCTCTCCTTCTTCTGGCTCATCTGGTTCACCAGGTTGGAGATTGGTGGTAGCAACGGTGGCACTGGGTTCTGCATCAATGATCTGTCTTCCCCTTTCTAGTTCTGGCTCAGAGTCATAATCTGCATTTGATTCAGAGGCTTTCACTTCGGCCACCAACGACTTCTTTGAGCAACAGTCAACAATGTTATGCCAAGGGCTCTTATAGAAGTCGCACCACTTCCTGGTATCTTTCTTTGTCTTTCCGGTGTCCTTCTTTTCTTGCGGCTTGGACTAGTTGTCCTGATACTATCCATATTTTTTCTCTATCCTTTGTTCGGTGGGTTGAGGATGCCCTTTCCTGGATTTTGTTGTAAGGGGTTCCCAGGCCCCAATTGTCGCGTCTTTTGTTTGATCTTCTGCTCAATTTTGACGGCATATCGGTAGGCCATGCCCAAGGATGAGATGTCCAGAAATTCCATTTCGGTCTAGATGTATCTATGCAGAGCACCATGATACTTGAGCACCAGATTTCTTTCCAAATCTTTGATACCCAACTTGGTGGGCAAGGTATGGAAGATATTTGTGAAATCCGACACTACTTGGTCTCTTTCTTTCCGCAGTGTGGTCTATTTGGTATACAGGTTGTCATAACTTCCAACAGGGTAGTATTGTTCCTTAATAGCATCCCTGAAGGATTCCCAGGTGGTCGTAACTGAAAATAATGAGGTTTCCTCTCTTTTCTTTTGCTCATAGAAAGTTTCCCACCAATCTTTGACATGGGGAATGACTTTGAGGAGCACAAAAGTAATCTTTTCTTTATTCGAAAAGTTATGGATAGAAAAATACCCTTCTAGTAGATTCAACCACTTGTCTACAACATCTGCATCTATCTGACCTTCAAATATAGGAATATCGAGTTTTATTTGTACCTTTAAGGGGGCAATGCCTCCGTTCGAAGAAGATGTGTCGCATGTTGGTAGCTGTCGAAGGATTTGCGCAAAACTATCCATCATCTCGTTCCTCTGTTGCATGAGGGATTCCTCAATCAACAGTTTGAAAGGATCTCCTATCCCATAATATTTCTTTTCTCCTGCCATGGGAGGTTTCTTGGTCGTGCGAGAGCTTCTTTCCTCAAGAGAAACAAGATCGAGACCCAACTCTTTGTACTCCGACCTCGTTGGGGACATGCATTAAGATGACAAGGAGTAGAACGCTCTGATACCAATTAGCCAGATTTTATGAGCATAATGAAATGAATAAAGATTATTAATAGTTTCTTAACACAAAATAATAGAGATACAGTAAAACTGGTTTTCTATTCAATAACGAAATAAGCTGAAACTGTAAAATGCAGTGGAAACAAGCTTGCTGGAATGGTGGCGGCTTATCTCTGAGAAGAGATGTGATGGAAGCACACATTCGCAAGAAGAAAATTACAATGAGGCTCTGAAGGAATTTTTACAATAAGAAAGAATGTCAAAAACCCTAGACATCCAAAAACCTAACCCTAGGAGATGAAGCTCCAAAAGTCATGTGGGCCCCATTTGGGTAAGTTAGTACGTCAACTTCTCGGGTTCGTAACTTTTACATACAATCTTCGTTTTAGGCGTGTGATAGCCCATTGGAAAGATATCACTGAGGAGATTCATTTGGGGGGATCAATTATGCCTTCATCTATCATTGAGGAGCTCAATCCCGAAAAACCTTCATTTAGGCCCTCAAAATGGCCCCGGAAGTTAAAACTGCTAAAAATAGTAAATTGTCAAAATTGTCAGAAAACTGTTTTGAGCCAGTTGGAAAAGGTGGGTGGCCACCGATATCAATCTAGATCAATAATCCCTCCTTAGGAAGAAATGGTCTCCATTGCATTGAGGTCCCCCATCAGATGAGGAAATTTCTACTGAATTTGGCCCCAGGTGAGCCACTTGCCTTAGTGCAGGAGCTTCCCTACTTTGACGACTCGATAAAGATGGATCCTTTGTTGTTGAGTGCCCTTGAGTTGTTTTTCCACAATATGATCATTGGATGCATGTTTTAGGTAGTAGGGGTTGAGCTCATTGGTGTCAGTTGTTCTGCTACTTCTGAGGTGTCCAATAATGGTGGGAAATAAGGGCAAACGAGATCCACATTAAACACTGGGTGCAGACCAAGGAAAGGAGGAATGTTGAGCTCAAAAGAATTACCCCTCATGGCCTTGGTGATAGTGTACGGATCATAATGGAGTGGTCGAAGCTTCCGATTGGGTCTTGTAAGGTGTTCTTTCTGCAAGTGCAACCAAACTTTGTCGCCCACCTGAAACTTATGCGGCACCCGATGTTGATCATGGCATTGTTTGTACTTGTCATTGGACTTCTATAGGATATCCTGAACCTATTGGCGGATGTGCCGGATCCACTCAATGAACTGGGTGGCTTTGTCAGCTTCATTTGGAGCAGTAGATGAGTCGGTCGAGGTGACCGCAAGGGGAAGTGCAACATCTATGGGTCCCAATGGTTGGAATCCCAACCCCACTTGAAAGGGGCTGTGGACAGTTGAGCTATGTAGGGATCGGTTGTAGCTATGCGGGACATAGGGAAGGCTCTCATCCCATGTGTGAGGGTGCTTTGAATTATACATGCGAAGGATATGCATAATCATTCGATTTAAAACCTCGGTTTGGCCATCTGTCTGGGGGTGGAAGGCCATGGATTTGGTGAGATTGGTGTCCAGCAGTGACCAGAGGCTCGACCATAATTTGTTGAGAAATTTACTATCCTGATCTGAGACAATGGTTTCTGGGATTTCTAAATGTACCTAGACCCGTTCAAAGAAGAGCTTGGCAGTGGCCTCTGATGTGATGCTCTTCATGCAGGCAACCAGAATCACCATCTTAGAAAAGTGATCAACAACCACAAAAAAACATTCATTTCCCTGCTTGGTGGACGGGAGGCCTGAAATGTAGTCCATTGAGATGGATTCCCATGGCCTGTCAGGAGTAGGAAGAGGGGTGTACAGGCCCTGTTTCTTAGTGGTCGGTTTGGCAATAACGCAGGCAGTGTAGGGCCTAATATACTTGCTGACCTCCTATCGAAGTTTCGGCCAGTAGAAATGTTTCTGTAGCATCACCATTGTCTTTTCAATGCCAAAGTGTCCTGCCACCCGGCTATAGTGGGCTTCCCAGATTAGCTTCGCTCACTCACTTGATGGAACACAGATATGGCCCAGACGACACAACAACCCATCCTGAAGATGGAAATTATCGACAACTGCATTTGCACCCAACATTTGGTAGGTGGTGGCAAAGTGAGGGTCTGTATCATAGAGTTGGGGCCATCCAGATGTCTCATGGCCACAAGAGTCTAGCACCGTGGTGAGTTCCATGACTGGCAGTCTGCTGAGGCAATCAGCGACGCGATTGGTGCTTCCTGTTTTATACTTGATGTTGAGGTGGAATTGCTGCAAGTACGTGGACCACTTTTGATGGCGGTCATTCTACAATTTTCCTTGTGTATGCATGAACTATAGTGGCTTATGATCAGTGTGGATGACTGTCTCCTTCCCAAGAATGTAATGTCTCCACTGGTGGCATGCTTTCACAATGGAGTACATTTCTTTGTCATAAGTAGGGTACTTACGGACAATATCTGATAGTGTCTCACTATGATAGGCCATGGGGTAGCCGCGTTGAGTGAGAATGGTGCCCACAGCATAGTCTAAAGCATCTGTGTGGAGCATAGTCTGAAGTACTAGGGCTGAGCATAAGTGCTGCTTCAAATCATTGAACACTTGTTGTTGGGACTGGCCCCATGCAAATTTTGCATTACCACCACCCCTATTTATTTGGCTAAGGGCCCATGCAATATGGGAGAAACCCAACACGAACCTGCGGTAGAAATTGTCAAGGCCCAAGAGGCTCTAAAGTTTAGTGAGTGTTGTTGGGGCTGGCGAGTCATGGATGAATTGGATCTTGGCTGAATCCACATGTACACCAAGCTGATCAATGATGTATCCCAGGTAATGGACCCTATCCATGCCGAAGGAGCATTTTTCCAAGTTGGCGTATAGCTTGTGCTACCGCAGGGTGTGCAGAACCTGCTGAATATGATGCAAGTGTTCGGCCCAAGTCTTGTTGCAAGTTAGAATGTCATCCAGATACACCACTACAAAAGTATTGGTGAATGGTCCCAGGATATCTTCCATCATCCTCATGAAAGTGGTTGGAGCATTTGTCAAACCAAAGGGCTTGACCAACCATTCAAAAAGTCCTTCCTTTGACTTGAAGGCGGTCTTCCATACATCTATCTGTTCTATCGGGACTTGGTGGTAGCCAGACTTCAGATCAATCTTACTGAAGTATTTGGCCCCCGTGAGTTGATCAAGGAGGTCATCAATTCGGGGAATCGAGTACTGGTTTCTGACTGTGATTTTATTCAGAACCCAATAATCAATACAGAGTCGCCAGGTTCCATATTTCTTTTGTACCAACATGATTGGGCTCCCGCAAGGTGATGAGATGGGGTGGATGTGCCCCTTGTGGAGCAGTTCTTGGATCTATCGCTTGATCTCCTCATTCTCTAACAAAGAGCAATGATATACAGACCCATTAGGTAGCGGTGCGCCGTGGGTCAGATCGATGGGGTACTTGACCTGGCAGTTCAGAGGTACCCCTGTAGGTGAGGAGAAGATATCCGAGTATTCTTCCATGAACTTATCTACTTGCTTATGCTATGTGGAGAGGTCAGTCACAGAGACCTTGGATGTGGCTGTGATCTTTTGCTTATTCTGAGAGCGAATCATGAAGAAGACAAACTTCCCCGTCTGAGAGATGATCTTCCTGCATTGCTTAGAAGAGATCTGTTGGCAAATATTTAACAGATAGTGCATGCTTGTATACTTTTCATTGATGGAAAGTATGTAAAGATGGCATGAGTACATAAAGTATGTAATAGATGGGCATTACGAGAAGACACTGCAGAAAAGATTCGAATAAGATCAGAAGAGATAGTGCAGAGGATTGTTGGCAGATCATCAATGGCAAGATCAGAGTAAGCGGAACAAAGTAAGCTCTGGAGGAGAAGCAACATTTTTGATCGTTGGATCCCATTTACAATTCCCGATGACCGTCAGATCAAGTGTTGATCGGGACTGCTCAGGAGGAGAAGCAGCATTTCTGATCGTTGGATCCTATTTACAATTCTCGATGACCGTCAGATCAAGGTGTGATCTGGACCATTGATCCGACTCCATTTCGAAGTTTCGTGACTCGCGACTTGGAGAGGTAAGAAACATAACCATCAAAATCACGATATGAGAAATCATGATTTAATCGCAGCCGTCAGATCAAGGTGTGATCTGGACCGTTGATCCGACTCCATTTCAGAGTTTCACGACTTGCGACTTGGAGAGGCAAGAAATATAACCACCAAAATCGCGATATGCTAAATCGTGATTTCATCACAACCATCAGATCAAGGTGTGATCGGGACCGTTGATCCGACTCCATTTCAGAGTTTCACGAATCACGACTTCGAGAGGCACGAAACATAACCACAAGAACACCGAAATCACGATATGTGAAATCAAAATATGATCTAATCCATTGAATTAAGATCAGATCTGGACCGTCGAATCATAGGACAAGTCACTGACTTGGAGTCAATGGAGGATGGTGTGGAAACTCACGAGATGAGAAATCGCGATATGATCTGAGCCATTGAATTAAGATCAGATCTGGACCATCGAATCATAGGACAAGTCGCTGACTTGAAGTCAATGGAGCATGGTGTGGAAACTCGTGAGATGTGAGATCGCGATAAGATATGGATCGTCGGATCTATGGAGATCTCAACCGTCGATCAGACTCGATGAAGTTTATAAACTCGCAAAATATGAAGCACCTTTTGGCACAGCCTATGGTCATCGCCAGTGGTCACGATAAGGGAAGGACTCAGTTCAGATAAGCTCCATTTCGAGGTTTTGGGGATCGCGACTTGGAGAGTCGAGATGCCTCATCTCCAGATTCACGAAATGCGAATTCGCAAAAAGCACTTTATGCATAAGTGCTTGGTCATGGCCATGGTCATATAGAGGAAGGAGCTAGCACAGAAAAGCTCTGTATCAGAGTTTCGGAGATCATGACATGAAGTGTCGAGACACTTGGCCACATGAATGTCGAAATGATGAAACCCGATTTAAAGGAAAGATTAATAAAGTTCATCCAATGGTGCAGATAAACGTGAATATGATTGGAGGGCTACTGTTCTCTCTCACAGTTAACTCATCAGTTACAAATTAGTTAGCAAAACTGATTCATGATTTCTGATCGGTTGGTGTTTTAGTTGCTTAGACGGTTTTTCTTTTGCCTTAGAAGATTCAAGGTGTAACTGTTGTGGGTGTGGTGCATAAAAGAAAAATATACAGACTGTGCGTGGTTGGTTGTTCTGGATGAAAAATGAATTAAACTGTAAGAAAGGGAAAATCACTGGATGTGTAGTGTGAGACTGAGAATATGCACAGTGTGAGATAAAACTCAAAGAAGAGTAACAGATGAGAAAAATACTTGAAGCAGAGAAGAATGACAAAACAAGTTGAAGAAGAGCAGAATGATAGAACAAGTTGAAGAAGAGAAGAATGACAGAACAAGTTGAAGAAGAGAAGATTTGCAGAATAGACAAAGGAAGAGAAGAATTGTAGAATAGTTAGAAGAAGACCAGATTTACAGAACAGAGAAGAAGTGGTAAGAATCAATTTATCTGTGTAGTTGGTTGTTTAATTATTCATTTATATTCTAGGGTGGTTGGGAG
This sequence comes from Picea engelmannii, assembly GCA_009831015.1. Classification (NCBI taxonomy): domain Eukaryota; kingdom Viridiplantae; phylum Streptophyta; class Pinopsida; order Pinales; family Pinaceae; genus Picea; species Picea engelmannii. Next base: position 124,070 of record ML811807.1, read on the forward strand.
GTGCTAGGGAGGACTGTTGTCCTCAAAGGTTCAAGTGGGAGCTTGAACACAGGGAATTGTAGTTTCCATCTGGTTGCAGCCAGAGAAACCAGGGTGGCAGGGTGGTGCAAGG
>ML811808.1:0-14567 GCA_009831015.1 Picea engelmannii
TCGTTTCCCTTATTTTCACGTGGCTTGGACTAGTTGTCTTGAGGTTGTAAAATTACAGAGTGAATGAATCTCTAGAAGAGAAGACATTGTTAGGGACATAACCTACCTAACCTCTCAAGTGGGTAGAATAATATATTTCCATGTAAGAAAGGTCAATATTAATAAGGCCTAGCAATAAGGAGGAATAAGTCAAATGTAAGAATACCTAATAGAATCTTTCGCTTCTAGAAGGATCTTCCTCTAGATTGTTCTTTTGGATAGATAGATTTATTATAAATAGGATTAGAGGGTATGATAAGTTTTTTCTTGAAGAATTATTCTAATAGAGATTTTCTCTGCTGGAGGTTTCCGTCTCGAAGAGACAAGTGAACCTTGTTTTCTATCAATAAAGGTATAATTCTAGTGTTGTGGTTCCATATAATTTGTTGTTCCGCTATTATCTCTGTAGTATTTTCGTATTTTGTTTCGATTTTGGTGTTATTTTCTGCATCATTTCTCGTCTCTGCTAATATAATAGACCTGGTACCTTACAAGTGGTATCAAAGAACTTTCCTCGACACAAAATTGTGGGTTAATTTTTTTTCAGGGTGGAGACGTATTCCAGTGTCTTAAAGCTATAAATCTCTATCATTACACGCATAAACCTGTGTTCGGGGAGTAATACACACAGGAAATAGAAGTGGTAGTCAAGCGCACATATGTTGGCCACCCTTGTAACCCATGTTGGTACCCCTTCGAGAGGTAGCGCATTAGACAACACATGTATACAGATCGACCTAGATATCCTAAATCCCTCTATAGAAAAACCAATTGGCCACCTGAATGCTATAGTGTCAACGAGACCAACACTTGAGAAGATACTCTCTAGTACCTGGGTAGTCGGGTAGTATGGCTAAGGGAATGATCTAGCCTCCTTAGTTGGTTCCCTGAGATATTGGGTCGAGTACTACTGTTGGACCCCACACGTATATCAGAGAGATATAGCATAGGGAAAACCTTTGTTTGTAGAAACTATAAATACCCTACCCCTTGGGACGAAAAAAAAACAGAACATACAAGATTTATTGTTGTGCAACTGTTCATTCGGCATTATGGTTGCGAAATTACTACACATTTCTTCTTGTTAAGAATTTGGGCATTTTGTCACTGCAATATTATTCAGGCCAGAGTATAACTCCGCAGGAGTAAAAAAAATGTATAGTGGTCCCACCGACACACTTATTTGGGACCTATCCCATTGGATTCCCCTTTTCTCCTTGATCGCAGTCGTACCTTTCATTTTTAATCTTTTTTTTTTCAGTGGACCCGACCCCTTCTGAACTTCCCTATTTCTCCGCCTATTCCATTATATTTCCCTTCTCGCCTTGATCGTTGTGGTAAATATCACTTATAAATATTTTTCTATGGTCCCACCCACTCCTTTTCCCTTATCCTCACTCCCCCTCTCAAAATGGCCACCACTCGCAACCAAGACCTGGAAGCTTCCATCAATCAAGCCCAAGAATCCATCCACCATGTGACATCGGATATTGGCTCTACCAATTCCCTCTTTCCACAATTTGAAACCCAAGTCAAGAATACATTTGACACCATGGATACCAAATTAATGAACCAATTTAACACCCTCTAGTTTGTTATCAACCAGTTGTTGAATCACACTCAAGGTCCTTCCTCCTTGGACCAACTAGATGTTGTTGATTCCTCTCATTCTATGCATTTTCAATCCAACTCCTTTCATCATGACCCACGTCTTCCCTGCGTTGAGGTCAATAAATTTGATGGCTCCGATCCTATGGGTTGGGTCACTCAAATGGAGCATTATTTTTCTTTGCATGGTATTACATATGGGTTGGCCAAACTTCGCTATGTTTTCCTCTATCTATATCCTGAAAGATGGCAATGGTGCCAATGGCGTAAAAATTCACGTCAGGGATATATTGCATGGACCCATTATGGTGCAGATCTCTATGACCTCTTTGACACTGATACCCACTATATAGGTCATTTGACCAAGTTGAAACAATCATGCATACTGGAAGACTTTATAAATTCTTTTGAGAATTTGGCCTTTCAAACAGAGGGCATGTCATATGTGTTCTTCCATGAATGCTTTATCAGTGACCTAAAGGATGAAATATGATCCTAGGTTCTCATGGCCCACCCTCATACTTGGTTGGAAGCTACTAAATGTGCTAAAGAGGCCCAACAAGTTGTATTTTCCCAGAACAAAAAACCCTCTTTTGTTCCTCGCCTTCAAACCCTAATCCTAACCTTGCTGCCACTCCCCTCAAGGTCCAAAAATTAACTAGGGATGAAATGGATGAATTCCAATTGAAGGGTCTTTTCTATAATTGTGATGAAATATATTTTCTGGGGAACATGTGTAAGGAAAAAAAAACATTTATGGCCATTTCCGACGATGTTCCTGAAGAAGATGTGATAGTTCCCCTTGTTGTAGATCCCTCCCTTCCCTATGATACCCAGGAGCTTGTTGACCCACCTGAAGTTGACCCACTCATTTCTTTGCATGCCCTCACTAGCTTCTCTTCTCCATAAACCCTCAAGCTCATTGGATATATTAATGATAGGAAGGTCATCATCCTTATTGACAATGGTAGCACCCACAATTTTATTCATCGTCGCATTTCCAAGGAAACCAATTGCTATATTTGTACCATTAATAATTTTCAAATCACAATAGCCAATGGTGGGTCCATGATATGTGGTGGTTGTTGTGAAAATGTACATATTCAAATTGGACATTACCACCTGAAATCTCATATGTTTTCCATTGAAATGGGAGTTTGTGACATTGTGCTAGGTGTTGAATGGTTACACACTTTGGGTCCCATTCTTATGGATTTTAAGGAATTAACCATGCAATTTCAATAAGAGGGACATAGGTATCACTTACAAGGTCTCACAACTAGTTCTCTTGAGATCATCAATTCCCATTGCATGGAAAATCTTCTCAAGAAAGGCCACTCCGGTATTATTTCTCAATTCCATTCTATTCTAGCGGTTGAGACACCCTCCGTGAATCCTGACCTCCAAGCTATTCTCTCCAAACCTCAAGCTATTTTTTCCATTCCTAAAGGACTTATACCTTCTCATGGTGCTCATGATAATTCTATCCCCCTGGTTCTTGGAAGTATTCCTCCCAATGTTCTCCCTTATCGTCATCCCTTTTCCCAAAAGAATGAAATTGAGAAAATAGTGAAGAAATTTCTGCAAGAGGGTGTTATCTTCCCCAGTACCAACCCTTATTCTTCTCCTGTGGTCATGGTACTTAATAAATAAGGTACTTGGCACATGTTTCTTGGCTTGCGTGCCATCAATAAACTCACCATGAAGGACAAGTTTCCCATTCCTGTCATTGATGATATATTGGATGAGCTTAGTGGTGCTCAATACTTCACTAAACTTGATCTTCATTCTGACTACCACCGGATACGTATGTAAGAATCTAACATCCCCAAGACTGACTTTGAAACTCATGAGGGTCACTATGAGTTCTTGTTCATTCCCTTTGGCCTGTGTAATTCCCCCTCCAATTTCCAAAGCCTCATGAATCATGTATTCTGTCATTTTCTCCGTCATTTTTTCTTATTTTTCTTTGATGATATTCTCATCTATAGTAAAACTTGGAAATCCCATATTTCCCATGTGGATCAAGTTCTCCATCTACTCTCTCAGCACCAACGTTTCCTCAAACACTCTAAATTTTCCTTTGGTGCCTCAGAAGTCGAGTACTTGGGTCATATTGTTGGAAAGACTAGTGTCTGGGTGGATCCTAAGAAGATTGAAGAAATGTAGGATAGGAATCGCCCCAAGACTATCAAAAGATTGCATGGTTTTCTGGGTTTAATATCCTATTATCGCAATTTTTTTCAGAATTATGGAAATATTGTGGTGCCTCTCACTGCTCTCCTTAAAAACAATTATTTTTCTTGGACTCCCACAGCTGATCAGGCCTTTCAAGCCTTGAAGGTGGCTATGTGTACTAATCTGGTCTTGTCCCTTCCTGATTTTACAAAGACCTTTGTCTTGGAATGTGATGCTTGCAGGAGAGGAATTGGAGCAGTCCTTATGAAAGAGGGCAGACCTTTGGCCTTTACTAACAAACAATTTCCAGAACTCCATTTGGGCCAATCAATCTATGAAAATGAAATGTGGTCTATTCTGCATGTAGTGGATCTCTAATGCCCTTATCTCTTGGGGAAACACTTCCAAATTAATAGAGATAATCAAAGCCTCAAGTATTTTCTGAAACAACGACCTTCCTCTCCAGAGCAACAAAAATGGGTAACTAAGCTCTTTGGATATGATTATGAGATCATTTACAAGAAAGGCAAAGAAATGTGGTTGGAGATGCTCTTTCTAGAAAATATGAAGAGGAAGGGTTGATTTTCTCCCTATCCTTCATTGTACAATATTGGCTCCAAGATGTTCGCCAGGAATGGATACAAGATCCTAAAAATTTGCATCTGATCCGACAATTGCAAGCCAATTCTCCATTTTCCCCAGGGTACTCTTGGCACAATGATGATCTTTTCTACAAAGGCTATTTGTATTTAAATAAATATTCACAAATTAAATCTACGATGCTTTCTGAACTTCATGCTACACCCACATCTGGGAACTCATGGTTTACCAAAATCTATGACTGGGTCAAATGCTTTTTTTTCTGTGATGGTATGAAAAAGGACATTCACACTTTTGTGGAAGAACATGATGTTTGTCAATGTAACAAGGGAGACACAATCAAATCTCCTCGCACACTCAACTACTTATGATTCCACTTGATATTTGGAGGGACATCTCTATGGATTTTATTTTGGGATTACCTAAATCAAGCAATAAGTCAGTCATCATGGTGGTAGTTGATCGTCTTTCCAAGTATGCTCATTTTTGTTCTCTTCAACACCCATTTAATGCATCCACTGCAGCTCAACTTTTCATGGATCATGTCTTCAAGCTTCATGGAATGCCTCATTCTATTGTTTCTGATCGAGATCCCACTTTCTTGGCAGGAACTGTTCAGGCTACAGGGCACCCAATTGCATCTCAACACCACCTATCATACCCACATTGATGGTCAAACTGAAGTTGTCAACAAGTGTTTGGAGACTTATTTGAGGTGTTTTACCTATGAAAGGAAAAATCAATGGGCTCAATGGTTACCATTAGCTGAATGGTGGTACAACACTTCTTACCATACATATACTCGCATGAATCCTTTTGAAGTAGTATATGGAAAAAATTCACCTTACGTTCTCTCCTACATGTCAAGTGTCTCAAAGGTCCAGGCGATTGACCAAACACTTAAAGTTTGAGAAGCTATTCTTCATACCCTCAAAGAGAATTTGGTCATGGTTCAAAATCACATGAACCAACAAGTTGATCAAGGTTTCTCAGAACGTCAATTTGCTGAAGGAGACCAGGTATTTCTTCGACTGCAACCTTATAAGAAAACATCACTCAAGGTCGAACATTGTGAGAAACTAGTGCCCAAATTTTATGGTCCTTATATAGTTCTCAAGTGTGTGGGACAGGTGGCGTATCAGTTATATTTTCTCAGTCCTTCTAAGCTCCATCCTGTTTTTCATGTCTTCTTCTTAAAGAAGTTGATTGGAACTAAGTTCCAAACTCAAACCAGCCTTCCCGAGTTGGATGAATAAGGATCCATCTGGTTGCAGCCACAAGTAGTTTTGGACCAGCGTGAGCGTCGTCTTCATTAGTAAACCCTTAAGGAAGTGTTATCCCATTGGAAAGACACAACTCCCGTAGATGCTACCTGGGAGCCAACTAACATTGTGCAACAATTTCCTCATCTCAAGCCTTAAGGACAAGGATGATTTTAAGGGGGAGGGCATGTTAGGGACCTAACCTACCTAACCCCTCAACTAGGTAGAATAATATATTTCCATGTAATAAAGGTCAATATTAATAAGGCCTAGCAATAAGGAGGAATAAGTAAAATGTAAGAATACATAATAGAAGCTTCCGCTTCTAGAAGGATCTTCTTCTAGATTGTTCTTTTGGATATATAGATTCAGTATAAATAGGAGTAGAGGGTATGAGAAGTTTTTTCTTTAAGAATTATTGTAATAGATCTCTTCTCTGTTATAGGTTTCCCCCTCGAAGAGGCAAGTGAACATTGTTTTCTATCAATAAAGGTATAATTATGGTGTTGTGGTTTCATATAGTTTGTTGTTTCGTTGTTATCTTTGCAGTATTTTTGGATTTTGTTGCTATCTCGGTGTTATTTTCTGCATTATTTCTCTTCTCTGCTAATATAATAGACCGAGTACTTTACAGAGATGTTATGGATATGATAATTCACAAGAAGATGATGATGTTTACAATGGGGCTATAGAGGCCTTTTTATCACAAATAAATTCCAAAACCCTAACCACAGAAGCTGAAATGCCAAAAGGTTTGTGGGCCTTGATGGGGGTAGTTGGTACGTCAACTTACAAAGGGCGTAACGTTTTCATACGATATTCGTTTGGGGAATTCTATACCTCGTCGAAAATTTATAGTAGAGGAGTACATATTCCGTTCAGCCAAAAAATGCCTTTGGCTATTTTCTGGGCATTGTTGTGCCCAAAAAACATCGTTTAAGGCCTCAAAACGACCCCAAAAGTTTAGGACCCGAAAAACCGTAGAAAAACTGCCAAGGTGGAAACCCATGTTTTGAGCTAGTGGAATAGGTGGGTGGCCTTTGATTTCCTCCTAGGTCAGCTAGCACCCCATCAACATGGGTAGTGGAGTTCCACCCTTCTAAAATCCCCAAAATTGGTCGAATTTTCCAAGAAAGTGGTGTATTTCTGTTATCAGATGATAGGGCTTCTTCTTCCAACATGAATTAAGGATTGTGGAAAATGTTTTCATGGTTTCAATGGGTTGAAACACTTATAAAGGTGAATGTGACACTTGGTAAGGTGCATGCAACGCTTGTGAAGGTGCATGCGACACTTATGAAGGTGCATGCATCACTTTGTGACACTTAGGGTGCGACACTTAAGTGTGACATTTTGACGTGTAACAATGGGGATGAAAAATATGCAACCCACCAACATTTTTTGGACAACACAATTCTAATGGCCACTCCTACCATTAGAGAGTCCCTCCAATTGAAACACGTGTTAAAGAAATTCTCAGAAGCCTCCAAAATGTTGATTAACCAAAGAAAATATCATCTTTTTTTCTTTAACACGCCTCTAGCATTTCAAAGACATCTACCAGAGACTCTCAGTTTCCCTTGCAACACTCTTCCAAAAAAATACCTAGGTGTCCCATTGGTCGAAATATCCCTTAATAAAGCCACTTGGGATGACCTCATTTCCAGTCTATCCAAAAAAATAGACATCTAGGCCTTCAGATCCCTTAACTTGGTAGGTAGATTGATCCTCATGAAATATATGCTCCATACCATCCATATATATTGATTCTTCTTCCTAGCGGCTCCTAAGTTTATTCTTAAAGTGGTGAGGAACATCCAGATATCCTTTCTCTAGGGATGATCAAGGGAAAGGAAAAAATGGGATTTAGTTTCATGGAACTCCATTTGCAAGCCTAAGTTGGTAGGAGGTGTGGGTCTCTGGGACCCATAAGTAATGGGTAAATTTTTAGGAGAAAAATTATGGTGGTGTTGGCTTACTAACCAACAATCTCAGTGGGCTCGGCTATGGAAGGTGAAATATTCTAGGGAAGAAAAAGAAGAAAATATGATATGAATGCAAACTTCCTCGAATGGCTATAACATATGGAACATGGCATGGAAAAATTGAGCCCTAATCTAGAAAAAATATTTTCGGGAAATAAGGAATGGGAAAGATGCTCTCTTTTGGGATGATTTTTGGCAACATAGGCCAAAATGGTCAGACCAATACAAAATCACCAGAATAAAGGAAGCAATGTTAAGTCAAAGGAAAACCAAATTCTCTCATTATTGGGCCCAGGAAGAGGCCCACCATAAATGGTGTAATTGTATTCCCAAGGAAGGATGGGTAGGCACCAAGGATCAAGAGACGAAAGATTGGTTTTGGAAGAACCTAACTACCAAGAAAATACTCATTGGTAATGAGGCTGACGAACTCCATTGGGAATGGACAATGATGGGTTCCTTTATAGTCTGAGAGGCTTACATGCTACCAACATACCACCAAAATCTTCCCAAATAAAAAATTTGGTAGTGGATCTGGCAACAAAATTTATGGCCAAAAGTTTTAATATTTTTGTGATTTCTGGCCCAAAACAAAATGCTCACTTGAGACAACCGCTGTAAATGAGGCTTCATAGGATCCTCAAGGTGCCTACTTTTCCTCTCCCATGAAGAATCTATGGAGCATCTTTTAACTCTTGTCCATTTTGTGGAATACCTATGGGACCACAGTGAAGCCCTCTTCCAGAGAATGGGTTGAAAATGTCACTATATTATTTCCTTCATAGAATAATGGCTTAACTCCATTACTCAAAACTCTATAGTCAATTGCCTTTGGAAATTTCTCCCAGGATTCTTGGAACGAGAAACCTATAAAGAATGCAATAGGATATTCTTCGAAAATGAGACACAATCCCTAGGAGCGATATGGAAAAGAAAAATAAAAGCTATTCAGGAAATAATAGTTACCCAACCTTGGAAAGAATAGGATTGGAAGACAAAACAATATCAAAGGAACATCCTCAGAGCTTTAGCTATGAAAAATACCTTGGCTCGGGTTTTCCATATCTCATCACCTCCCTCAAGTTGGTCTCCCCCTCCCAAAGGGTTCACCAAACTCAACTTAGATGGGGCATATAAAGTTAACCCATGCCAGACAAGTTTGGGAGGCGTTTTCCGTAACAATGAAGGAAGGATCATCAAAACCTACGTGGGTAAGCTCGAGTACAAAAGTAATAACACAATGGAGCTCTTAGCCCTAGAAGAAGGGCTCAACATAGAAATGCATAATGACTATAATAAAGTTATAGTTGAGGGTGATTCCCTCTTGATTATTAATATGATTAAGCAGATACAAAATGGGTCTCCACTCTTGAAGAAAGACTTCAACTGATGTCTAGAAGCTTCGTTGGAGTGCATGGAAAATTCAATGAGAAACATTCTCTTCATCATCCCAAGCCATGTGAAGTAGAAAACAAACAAGCTAGTGTATTGTCTAGCTAACAAAGGGGTGAAGCTCAACATAGATAAGTGGGAGGAGGTTTGAGGCCCTAATAAAATAGACAAAATGGTGACCACCTATCTAGCACTAGCAAGGAACAATTAGAATCACTTGTATGGGGTGTCAAGGACGAGCATCGACGAGGATCCAGATCCTGAGACTGAAAGGATGTTGTAACCAACAACTATTAATAACAACACTAGCTGGAAGGTGAATCAGGGGCATGGCGTAACAAAGTCAGCAAGTATGATCGTCAGAGGGATGATATTTTCCCCAGGCTTCCAGCTAGGGAGAAGGATCAAGAAAGATCTTAGACTCGAAGAAAGTGAAGGTATTAATGCTAGGACCAACATGGGTTTAAATAAATGACAAAAAGTAGATATGTCAGCAGGAGTGATTAACAACCTAAAGGGATTTAATTCCCATCTTGAGGTTCCACACGCTTATACCCAGGTGCTATCACATGGAACTATAACCCAACAACATGTAGAGGAGGAGTGTCAGTGCTCCATCCATAGCCTCACTGTTTAATGCAATTTAATATGGGTCAAGGCCTCCCGCTAATGGAAACTATTACTCCTAGCTCGATGGAAAAAGGTATTTGTAAGGAACGTTTTGCTAAGTCTGAAGGGTGTAAAGTTCACAAAAAACTCCATTAGAGGAGTGCAGTGGAGAATTATAGGGAATTTCAGCCAAAAGGCGGGGGCAAGACCCTCCCACAGATTGCGCCTAGTAGGCATAGATTTCGTCTGGGTGTCTGGGCAACAATGGCTCCGAGGGAGAGGTATCCACGAGGCTATCGTCGAGGAGTACATTCTCTTTAGGGTCTTTGTCCCACCAACCCGATATCGAAACCCCATCTTCAAGGGTTCAACGTGAAGCCTTTAATGAAACTCACTCTTTCTTTACCTCCATTCCTCCGCGTTTCCAAGACCATGTGGAATAAGCGGAAGCAGTAGTCCACGGGGAGAGAACTATGAACACATGGAAAAAGCGAAAATTCACTAGATTTCGGACGTGGGGATGACTTGGGCACGAGATACAAAGTACTGGAAGATAGTGGAGCTTTATTGGCATACAAAAAATCTCTTAGGCCAAATGTTTCAGAAGAGGGAGGAGGCTCATAATACAATGGAACTGTAGTTGGATGGCCTTCACTTGATGATGCATGAAGTCCTAGCCCGTCTGCCCCAGTCAAGTACGGTGGTGACAACTTCAGCCCTAAGAAGTACAACAAATTCGATCCCAGAACAGACTCAAGATCGGTCAGTGATGCCCACATGTCACTTAAACTTGTTTTGTCTTAATGTTTGTAATGAATTATCAAAGAAGATCAAGGATCAATAGAAAATTCTCTATAGGGTGTTTATTTTTTATTTTTTAGACCTTAAAACTTTGTTTAAAACTATTGGCCATACAATTTGGACTGAAAAAAATTACCTTTACTATTGACCTAGTTTCCCTAGTGGTAAGATAACAACAAAAGCTTTATATTTATATGTTATTTTGCTAGATCAATAAAACTCTTTACTATTGACCTAGTTTCCCTAGTGGTAAGATAACAACAAAGGCTTTATATTTATATGTTATTTTGCTAGATCAATAAAACTTTAGTATAAATAATTATAATATTAAATAAATAACATAATTTTTTTTTATGAATTATATATATTTGAAAAGTAAAATAATATAAGAAAAAAATGGAGATACAATTTATTAAAATAAGAAAAGACAAAATACAAATAAATTCATTTAAAAAAAAAAAAAAATATTAAATAAATTATTGAAAAAGGGTTTTTAAAGATAAAACTTTTACTATAATCTAAGAAACTTTTAATATAAATGGCAATATACAATATTTATGGATTTAATTAAGCGGAAAGGGTATATCTATTGGAGATGGGCACAATTAATCACTTTTTAATCAAAAAATTTAATTTGATGGCTAACAGTTGAAGATGCTGGCATATTCTTAGTCGTCCTCCCAAATCAATGAATGTGATTTACTCTTCATAACTTCCTTGTATTTTTAAATGCATCCGTTAATCTGTTTAATTTTTAACATTAACCTAATCATATTAAGAAATTACTGTAGCACCACATGATTTCCACGTTTGAGATCTCTGTAATGTTTCGAGACTGCAATTATCACATGAAAACCGTTCATAACTTGAACCGTTGATCAGTTGAAAACTAATGTGCCACGTTGGGAAAACGAAAACGAACGATTGTGCCAAGTCGTGCAACTGAAAACCGTCTCTTCCATAGAGTAGACGGCATATACCACAACAAAGAAAATTGTTGTGCCACTCGGGCACACGAGAGAAAACAGTTGTGCATATTATTTTAATGCCACGTAAATGTTACTTAGAAAATCATTGTGCCACAAGCAGGAGAGAAAACCGTGGCAGACGCAGGAGAGAAATAGTTACAGTTAGGGTTTTCCGTGGAAGACACGGGAGAGAAATAGTTACAGTTAGGGTTTTTTTCATTGTTTTGGCGTTTTGGTATTAGTATTATATCTAAAATTTACAATTAAGTTTTAAAATTATAATTACAGTTTTCAGAATCTTCCTTTACCAATTATATAGTCTTTCGGCGTTTATCAGTCATAAATTATATATGACTGTGCTAGTATATGATCTAGTAGGCTACAAGAGCAAGCGAACTACCAATGGAAACAAGCAAAGCAAACGAACTACCAATGGAAGGAGGCTTGACCTTTCGGGCATTTTATTGCACTTGCTTGCCTTGCTTCTTGCTTTTATTCCCTGCCTGACCGACCTTATTCGGGCCGCCTTTGATCCGTTGAGTGCTCGATCATATTTTAGTAGCATGCACGCTCTATCGAATAAGTGAACTAGCATCCCGGAAAATCTTTTGATTTTGTTTCCGAATGTTCTGGGTCAAATAGGGACAACTGGGAGATTCAATCAATTGACCTTTTTTATCTATCCATATTATAAAAAAGATGAAGAAACTTTTAATATAAATGATAATGTTTAATATTTATGGATTTAATATATAATCTATAATATAAGATTTATGAATTTAATTTATGATCTATTCATATTATAATAAAGATGGAAGAAATAAATAATCAATTATGTAAATTATTTTAAATTATTTTAAATAATTTGTTTTCTTAAAAGTTAAGAAAAAAAATCTTTTACTTAATAAAAAAATATATGTTTTATCTTTATAAATTACAATTATTTAAAAATAATCATAAATTAATAATAAAATAATTAATTTTTCTCTTTAAATATCATTATATTCAATATTAATATATATGTTTCAAAATAAGTACATGGAAGTGAAGTTTGAATTCAAAAGTTGCTTTTAAGCTCTTTATATAATTTTCTATTTACTTTATATAGTCCTTAAATATAACATTGTTGTATTGCCTTTACCAACTTTGTATTATTAAAATGTTGTATTTTTTAGAAATTTATAATTAAGAATAACATTTTATTTGAAATTCATAATGAAAGATAAGGTTAACGTTCATCCAATTCAGATTGAAAGACTCCCAAGTATTCTAATTCAAGTAATATGCCTTCATGAAGGAGAAGAGATTGTTTTGATAAACCATCTGTTAATTGATTAAACTCTCCATTGATATGGGAAAATGAAATCCAATCAAATTGTCTTTATAAATTTTAATAATATATATATATATATATATATATATTTTTAATAATAAAATATTTTAAATTTCATAATAAAAAAACTTTTTAATATAAATGACAATATACAATATTTATGGATTTAATATATGATCTATCCATATTATAAAAAAGATGAAGAAACTTTTGGATTTAATATATGATCTATCCATATTATAAAAAAGATGAAGAAACTTTTAATATAAATGACAATATTTAATATTTATGGATTTAATATATGATCTATAATATAATATTTATGAATTTAATTTATGATCTATTCATATTATAATAAAGATGGAAGAAATAAGTAATCAATTATATAAATTATTTTAAATGATTTGTTTTTTAAAAATTAGTACAAAACAAATCTTTTACTTAATAAATAAATAAATATCTTTTATCGTTATAAATTATAAATATTTAAAAATAATCATAAAATAATTATTTTTTCTTTTTAAATATCATTATATTTGATATTAATATATATGTTTCAAAATGAGTACATGGAACTGAAATCTCAATTCAAAACTTGCTTTTAAGCTTCTTATATAATCTTCTATCTACTTTATATAGTAATTAAATATAACATTGTTATATTACCTTACCGACTTTATATTATTAAAATATTATATAATCTTTAAATATAACATTGTTGTATTGCTTTTATCAACTTTATATTATTAAAATGTTGTATTTTTTGAAAATTTATAATTAAGGATAACATCTTATTTGAAATTCATAATCAAGGATAATGTAACGTTCATCTAATTCAGATTGAAAGACTCCCAAGTATTCTAGTTCAAGTAATATACCTTTATGAAGAAGAAGAATTTGCTTTGATAAACCATCTATCTAATTAAACTCTCCATTAATATAGGAAAATGAAATCCAATCAAATTGTCTTTATAAATCTCAATAATTTTTTTATATAAAAAATAATAAAATATTTTAAATTTTATAATAAAGAAAAAAATATCTCAACAAAAAATATTTAAATCATTATATAATTTTATGAAAAATAAATAAAACTATTAAATATTTAAACACAATTATATAATTTTATAAAAAATTAATAAAACTCATTTAAATCTCTTCATAATAAAAACATTTCAATACAAAATGGTCCCTTCATCGGATTAGCAAATCTCAAAATATGGCGGGATAGCAATTTTTCTAATGCTAAATTGATAAAATCCAAAACAACCAACTTCTAATATATTCAAAAGGTTAAATGAAACCATCTTCAAAATGTGGAATAAAACTACATGTAAATTAAAAACAAATTATGAAAGCGATGAAATTTTGAGAAATGAGAAATATACATTGTAATATCAAGAATGATGAAACTTCGACGAAAGTGGTTCTTTCGCCTCTAAACCTCAACGTAGTCTCACGGGTAGTCTCTGTAAATCTCCACCATATATCCATTTTTCATGATCTTGACGGTTCGTTTCCATCATTAAAAATAAAAATACAAAAAAGACGAGGTTTATAATGGCACGACACGCAAATCTAACCACATCACGAAAACCCGCATAAACGGCTGGAAGTGGCAGTCTTCGATTGGATTGGATTACTTTCAGTTTTTTCAAACTACGTTTGGACAACCCATTCGATTCTGGCACGTACCTCTATTTTTCTCATGCGCAGTCTTCGAAGAGATTGGACTGGTTTTTGCAATCATAGACAGAGCAGAAGGCCTGCAAGCAAGAAAGGACCAAAAGTA